>CAAKHD010013827.1:163363-179711 GCA_901007705.1 Fistularia tabacaria | reverse complement strand
TTATTTCGATGTGTCAAATCGTATGCGTTTTTGCATCACGTAGGAGTATATAAATAGTGACTTTCTTTTTCTATGTGTGTGTGTCTGTGTGTGTATGTGTATGTGTGTGTGTGTGTGTGTGTGTGTGTGTGTGTGTGTGTGTGTGTGTGTGTGTGTGTGTGTGTGTGTGTGTGTGTGTGTGTGTGTGTGTGTGGGTGCACGCTCAAGTTTGTGTATCATCACGCAGATACACACCATATTTAGTTTTAGTATTTAGTATTTTGTTCTCAACATTCAACCTGAATATACAATGGAACCTGGACTTAGGAGTTTAATTCGTCCTGTGAGTCGACTGAGCTCGTATCTCAGTTTGCTCATATTTCAAATTAAATGTCCCAGATTGAAATGATTTAAAATGCTATTAATCAGTTAAAGTCCACCGGTTTTGTGTTTTAAATGAGAAAAATGTACTTTCACTGACAAATAATGAATAAAAAAGAACCATACATAACAAAAGAGAATATAAGAAATAAGCTTTTTAGAATGTATTATTACTATTTATTTCATTTAGATCATTCATTCTAATTATTGTTAATTTTATATTATTTGTTTTTTATAAACATCTGTTTATTTTTTATATTTTTCATTTTCTATGTTGCACGCTATTAATCAGCTCAAATCCCCACATATATATAAACATATATATGAAATATATACATATGTATTTGTGTGTGTATGTGTATATATAGGTGCGTGGATAAATTATTTATATGTGTATTATTATATAATATTTACATAAATGAACCCCTTCGCTAAACTCCCATATTATCATATCTTTATTTGACAATTTATGTCTGTTTTAAAGCTTCATGACCCTCCCCACACTCTTATTAACCTTTCCCGCACTCGTATTAACCTTTCCCATACTCTTAGAAACTCTTCCCATATAATTCACACAAACACAACACTGCATAGTAACTCTATGAGCAACTATCACGCATCCATGTGAAATGGACTAGGCAAGATGCTGAATGCATGCAATGCACGGGAGAAACAGAGAACAATGCTATTGTGTCTGAGCCAATCAGAACCCAGGATATAGAACACCATGCTCTGGTTGGTCAACATCCTAGAAAATAATTACTTTGCCATAAAAAAAACATTTATACCGCATATCCGCGGTATTATCTGCGATATAAGATCCCAACAAAAGGTGAACCGCGATATGGCAAGGGACTACTGAAGATCGAAGTGATGCCCCTCCTTGGCCCGAGCAGGTTATGCACCATTTAAAGCCCGTATGTGCAAGCCCTCCCCAATCCCATAGGGGATGCAATGAAGGGACTGTTTTTTGAGAAAAAAAAAAAAAAGGAATTTCACATGAGAGTCTATGATAGAACTCGGGGCGAATTCAACCTGACTGACAAACGTCCCAAAAAGGGGCGGTTCCCCACGGAGCTGCGCTGGGCATTACTTTCAGAGGCATTACTTTCAGAGGAGCTACTAGGTTCAGAACTGCTGTAATCGCGGTAGAGTGTGATTTTAAAAATTCCCTCTTTCCCGCACTTTTGTCGTCCGTTCCCATCGAACAACAACCCCATTAACACGACAACCACCTTCAACCTAGTTTCTGCAAAACAACTCTCTCACTTACATAATAAGCCATCGCAAGCCATCTCGCTCCCTCATGTTTTCTCCCGTCCATGCTTCCACTTACTGTATATATGTATATATACAGTAGTTCATTTAATCTATTTATTTCTGCTCATGTGTGCTATCTATGTGTAAATATGTATGTATATATGTGTATGTGTATATTGTGTATTTGCGTATATATATATTTATGTAAGTATGGGTATGTGTGTTAAAATGTATGTATACATGTGTGTGGAATGTATGCTGCAATGCACTGACATATGTGTGTATATATCTTTCCTATTTTTTTGTTTCTTTTTTTTCCTTCTCTAATGTTGCTGCTGCAACACCCGAATTTCCCCTATGGGGATCAATAAAGTATTATCTTATCTTATCTTATCTTATCTTATCTTATCTTATCTTATCTTATCTTATCTTATCTTATCTTATCTTATCTTATCTTATCTTATCTTATCTTATCTTATTTAGCTCTTTGATTTATGAAATCAGGATTTCACATATATTCAGATATACAGTAGAACCTCGGCTCAGATTTTCATTTGTTCTTTGACTCCGTTCGCAAACCGAATCATTGTTTACATTTAAATCAATGTAAATCCCATTGATCCATTCTCCAGCACCAAAAAACCTGCTGCACTCTTTTACGGGGTTATTTGTGGCAAAAAATATAGAAAGGAATTAAGAATAACCTTAATTTTAACTGTGTTTCTGTTGTTCGTTCTCTTCTTGCGAGCACTTATCGCAGTTATGAACAAACCGGCCCTGTCAGGAGCTGCTGCCGGGGTTATTGCTTGAGGACATTCGGCAATCGGAGAGGAGGAGCTGAGAATCGACCCCCCAACTTTCGGATTGAAAGGGCGTCCGCTCTCACAACCCCTGGGAAGTCCTCATTGGCCTCGCTCACCTTGCGCTAAACATCTCGGGGAATCGTACAGAAAAAACAAACACGTAGTGACAATGGGATAGAGTGAGACGGTGATGTTGGCAATCATTTCACGATGCTTTATCGTGAGCGTCAAGGTGAAAGGAGCTGGGATCCATTTCCTCCCATTGCTCTTCTTTATCTGTGAACGCCGTTTGGCCGTTTGTGCCACCTCATTCTGAGAATTACTCGTCAGCCCTTATATGCCCTCCTAGATGTGTTTTCTACTTTTTCATACTTCATCCTTTCAGACGTTCATCCTCATGAACGCAGAAAAGCAGGAGTGTTATCGTACGTTCTTGCAGGCCTTGCGAGCAAGAACAAACTTCTCATGTACAGGCCTTAACTTGAGAAATCAGCGGCAAAAACAGCCTGTAATGTTTTGAACATCTGTGTTTCCTTGACAGAACACTCACTTCTTGGAAAAATTTTGTAACGTCACATCAGAGGATTTTTCAAGTAGTTTCTGAAATGTTTTCACCTCCCTCATCCATTCTAGGTATTTTGTTTGCACTCAAATTTTTAATGAGGTTTTTGTCCAACTTTGCCTCATAACAGTGCAAGCAATAACATTAAAAAACACAGATTAACTCTAAATCCATTTAATGGTTGGGAGAAAATTAATTACTTTCGTAAGAGCAGCCACGTCGCACAAACCCAGTTTGTCATGATAGGATTCAAGGATTCAAGTACTAGATAGTATTATTAGTTGTTTAATTTGTCATTTTTGACCAGCCTGCATTTCATTGGTAAATTTCAGGGGAGTGGTTAATTCCCTTTTCCCAGCGGTCCCTGACCTTTTTTGTACAACAGACCACTTTCATGGACCGGGGGGGTTGTAAAAAAAAAAAAGACGAATGTAAATGTAACCACTCTGCCTTATATCCCGCACTTACATGAACTATTTACCAATAATATCTACATAATGCAGAATCAGTGGGAGCTAATTTCCCTGCAACTGTACATGTGTAACGGGTGTGGTGTGTTCCCAAATCCATCACCAAGACTCCACACGAACGGAGAAAGAGTTCAAAACAACTCTTCTGACGCTCGCAGCAGCGAGGGGACAGCTTACAACAGCGAAACGCAGATGATGCAGGGGAATCGAAGACAGGCAAGGTCGGTACCGGGAAGACAGGCGGGACGTAGGAGTTTTCCTGAAGTTCAGGAAGAGAGTGCGGAGAGTACGGAGATAGACCAATGATGCGCACCGCACTGCCAGCAGACTGCCGTTCGTCTACACGCCATGATGATACAATGCTAAGTTCTCAATAGGTAAATTTTTTTGATTGAGCCATATGACCCTGACACCAAACCCCACCTCCCGAACGAGCTCAGGTTATTTTTGTTTTTACTGCGACGCCTGGATTTTGTCATCCCAAACAAGGCACCTCTCCAATGAGACCCGCTGAGTACTATTTTAATGATGACATGTGCGGCAGCTGAGCGGGTTGCGCTCGCGCTGACACGAGCCCATCATTTAATCCCGCTCTCAGAGCAACAGAAGACTGGAGCGTTGATGCAAGTGCGAGAGCCTCAAAAAGAATGTTATTCTTTGAAAATGTTAATTAGCAAAAGATCTGGTCCTGGTGTGTGTGTGTGTGTGTGTGTGTGCGAGCGGGCTTTCGGTCTTCCCGGGAACATATTGTCCCTTAAAACGGCGATAATGAGGACAGTTCTGTGAGGAAATTTTGCCCAGTACTCCTTACCTTCAAGGGGTCTTTTCTCGGGGTTAACGGTTGGTCTTAGATAAACTTAAAATTCACTTTAATGTACTTTTAAAAGTGAAATTCATATCAGACCCCTTCCGTTGTAAAAAAAAAAAAAAAAGTTTTACAAAGGATAACTGTGTAGAGTTTGAGACCAGGCAGCCTCCCCTGAAAATTTCAGGACACATCTTTTGCCGGGTACCACGGGTTGGAATTTAGATGAAGAATTGATTGTAAAATGCAGCCAAGATACAAATTGGGGCTTGGTGTGATGGGGGGGGTTTCGGGTACGCTGGACTTGGCATTGGCTGGAGCTACCAAGGGACAGCCCCTGTATTTATGAAATTTCTTAACAGTTAAATAGGTCAATAAATTCAAGGAGTTTCCAAAATCCATGCGATTATATCAGTTTTAGAGTGCGTAATTCAAGAGGCTGTTGTTTTGCAGAAAACTAGCAAAAGCATATTTAAGTATTTTGTCATAAATGAATTTTAATTAAATAACACAGAGATAGGAGTGTTAAATCTTAATCTGATTTGAGCTTTGGGTTCATAACGAACATAATCCTTATGGACCCAATTAAATTCTGCTACAGCTCTTATCACTCTTCTCATTTAATTTCTTTTCATGCCCCATAAAACAACAACTGGCAACTGGCCGCAAAGTCCAACCACGACTAGGTCGACCATTAAGAAGGGTTTGTATGAAGAATTATGAACTAAGGAGGAAGCGATCCCTGGGGAAGCAATAACTGTATTGGATCTGAATTAAATAGATGAATGATAAATGTGTTTATCACACTTATTAAAAGTGCACTCTTGCTGGCCAGAAGCGTACTAGACGTCGATCAGAGCAGCGACGCTGTAGGGCTTACAGACTGTGCGGAGCTGGAGGTGGCAGAGATGGAGATGTTGAGGTTTTCTTAGGGAGTGACAAGGATGGAAAGGATGAGGAAGGAGTTCATCAGAGGGACAGCACATGTTAGATGTTTTGAAGATAACGTCAGACGGAGATGGTTTGGAGATGTACAGAGGAGGGATAGTGAATGTCTGGGTAGAAGGATGCTGAGGCCTGACGTGCCGGGCAGGATGCCCCAGGAGGAAGACCGAGGAGATCTATCCATGTAATGAAAGACGACATGAAGTTAGTTGGTGTGGGACAAAAAGATGCAGAGAATAGGGTTCGATGGAGGAAGATGATTGGCTGTGGCGACCCCTGAGGGGAGCAGGGAGGGGAAAAGAAGAAGTAGAAGGAGATGCTACTTGTAGGGCCTGCGGGGACCCAATATCCTTGGATACTCCATCAACATTTCCCTCTCAATAACTGATTCTGTCAGTTTTTACACATTTGACAGACCCGAAGCCCTCAGTGTCATTGGATCAATAAAAAACATTTGGGAGATCAATGTCTTCCTTTCCTCCTGGACAAGCGCTCTCCCACGTGGCCATTGTATCTCCAGGTTGAGCTATCGCTTCTTTCATTTCTGCCATGCAAGAGCCAGATAAAATCGTCTTTAGCAACCTGCCTACTGAGCGGAAAAGGGATAAATCAGTGTATGAAAGGCGGAACATTCAACTCTAAAAGGAAAAACACGGAGTCTGAAAAATTGATGTCGAGATGCAAAATTCACAGAAGTGAGGAGAGCGAGGGCCATGTCAGGCATCTCTCCAGGGAACAGCAGGTGACCAAATCCAACTCGAGGACCCACAACTCTTGTCAATTAAATCCACTGCCAGTAAAAGCAACACAAAGTGGTAACAATTGAGCATAAACTGTAGAAGGCCGTCGAGGTTGGAACTGCCAGGCGGGAAGCCTGGAGGAAAACCGAAGAGGAGATTTCTGGATGCAGTGAAAGAGGACAAGTGAGCTGATGTAAGAGAATGCAGAATATATGGTTAGATGGAGGAAGATTCCCTATGGGAAACCCCCTCAAGGGCTCCCACAGCCCCATTATCAATTTCATACTTCTACATGTGTACATGTCTTCCCTGTGAAAGGCGGAGCTTTCATTGACAAGTCCTGACGCTGTTATTGCAACAGCCACAGTCATCAGCATTCTGCCCGCGTCATGCCCCGTATTATCACTTCTACTTGGTTTGAAAGAAGCGCAATTCACCGTATAGTCAGCGCCATTTGCATATATCTCCACTTCTATCCCCAGACAACAGAATGAGTGAGCAATTGTTGTTGTTGTTTTTTTGTTTTTTTTTTACCCTGGCCCATTAACTGACTGCTGGGCGGCAGCATTCATTGCTCAGCTGCTGCACAGAGCTGATAACATCATTATTTGCGGAGACGTCTGGCGGAATCAACATGAATTCAAGGGAACGACAGGAGTTCTTCTGTGTGTTCAGCTATGTTGACATTCAGAATGATCTACCACACGGAACGTTTAAAGGAACTGTGAGCACGAATAACGTATCCTTTACTGGGTTCCTGTGCAAGAAAGTGAAGATAATATGCAACACTGTACTCCAATGCGAAATCACCTGAGTTGTGCTGTTTTTGTTGCTGCTATGGGGAGCGAGTCCACTTCAGGGTTGCCAAGTAGACAAACAAGTAAGTTTTAATTGTTGTTGCTTTTTGCCATGTTTCCACTGTGCTGCATTAGGCAATTGCCTGAGAACATTACAGCGGCGTCTAACCTGGTCTCTTATTGTTTGTTTCCCAGCGGGAACCGACTGGCAACACAATTCTTGAGTGGGAAGAGAGGAGGGGAAAAAAAAAAAACCATGAAGAGATCTGGGTTCGTACAGCAGACAATGGAGAGAAACCTCTAGGGAATGATTACTTAATGACATGTTTGCTCTTTCAGATTATGTGTTTGGATAATGTGTGTTTTTGTTTGTGATCACTTGAAAATTGTTTGACAATGGACAACGGGGGCAAACAGCATGGATCAAGTAGCATTTAAAAGAGAGAATACCGCGGGTCAAATTCAATACCCTAATGTTCAAAGCTATCAGCGAGGAAGTCGTTGCGTCTCTTGAAACGAGAGTATTCATTGAAAAAATAAGGTGCAGTATCAGGCAAGAAATGGCTTTTAATGCAAAAACTTGCAGACATAGGAGGATGTCCGGGCTCCTCCTAAGGGCTCAGAGTTGGCTGGGGTATCTAGCATGAGGTGCTCCAGGCATCTCACCAGGAAGCGCCGGGGGGGACCGTGTCTTTCAGTTTTCATCCCATGACAACCCCCGCCTCCCCCGCAAAAGCTGGACGAAGTCACCGGGGAGAGGGAAGTCGGGGTTTCTCTGCATAGGCTGCTCTCCGCACAACCCAACTCCGAACAAGCGGCAGAAGAAGGATACATGGATGGAAACTCTTTTTTAATTTTGAGTCAAGTCAGATATGGCGCCGAATCCCAACGCAGTCGTCTCATGACACTTACCATGTCGAGCAGGTCTGGACCACACTCTTTAAAATGATTTGCTGAAACCCCCAATTCCCCCTTGAGCAAGCACTGGGCAACAGCCAATAAGAAACACCGCCAGTTACCTGGCGGGAACCTCGGATAGAACCGACCTCAAATGTCAGCGGCCTTCTGTCTCCACCAATTGTTACAGAAAGAGAGAAATGAGATTTGTGAACCAGCGAAAACTGAGAGAGCCCAGGGAGTCGGGGGAAGATATGAGATTGCTATCATGCACCGATGAGGGGAAATAAGTGTAGACAAGATAGAGAGAGTGAGAGGAATGAGACAAGTGCATCATTGGATATCCCTATGCAGAGTTAGACTAACAGCATAACAAGAGGCTAGCTTGGTGCCAACAATAAGCTTTCTCAAAAATGTTTCAAGTCTATTCTTAAACGAAGAGAGGGTGTCTGCCCCCTCCGGACAGCCACAATTATGCTCCGAGTACACATCATTTTTGGTAAGGACAGCACACTTCAGTGTATCAGCATGTCATCCTAATTGCCTGGCCTCGGGTCCAGATGAAACCAAGCCTTAGCGTGTTCCATTCACAGCAAATATTTCAAAGATTTTCTACAACATTCAGATTCTTGGACAGGAAATCACAACCAATGCGTCAATTAAATTATTTACCTATCCCTGGATAAATCAGGGTTTCGGGCATGACACGTGTTTGTCTATCCATATTACTGCATTTGAATATGCGTTGAAATGACAAGTAATCATTAGAACTGCTCGAATGCACTTTTAAAACAATACTATAGATACAATGGAATGTTTATGTCCATACAAACAGAGAGCACTTCAAAGAAACGACAACGCCGTGATATCATACATAATGTGTCTACCATTACTTAAAGAATTAATAAAGAAATGAGAAATAAATAAAAGCCATGGCATATATGATTATATAAGAATGAATGCACTGTAAGTTAAAGTCACTTGGTGCACTTAAACTGCTCCATGAATCTGAGGCTAACTGGTTCCAGCCTCCTGAAGCGTTGCGATTTTAAGTTAATTGCAGTCCACATCGTGAAACCTTGATTGAAGAAACTCAAGTACGACATCAAGTCTGATTTACGTTACGACTTCCTGCGCCGCCGGTCCAGCAATACAATGAAGCTGATTAGTGGGAATCCAGTGGTTGCAGTTAGCGTGCTTGTCACAACAAGTTTCCATCGTGTATAAATTCAATATATTTCTTTAAGCTCAAGTCTTGTATTTCAATGTCTCGCACAATGCAACACGGACACCACTGGTTTTAGGCAGTGATGAAAGAAATTGCCCTTTTCGGGTCAATGTTTGGCTGTTAGTGTGTACTGGGTTTGGACCTGAGTGAGACTAAAACCTCCAAGGACAATTGTTTTAATGTTTTACAACAGCCCATTTCACATAGTAGTGCTTGTTTTTTTGCAGTTCCTTGGACATTTTCAGGAACCAGGCCATTTTTTTCAGGAATTCAGACAGCATAGGCACCAGGGACATTAGTTCCTGGAGCCATTTTAGCTCCAACTCAGAGGCAGGATTTTTTTACAATTCCATAGGAACCTATATGACGTAGGTGCTTGGTGATTGTTGGAATTCATAACCCATTGCCATGACTAGATAGCTCTTGTGAACTGTTGAGCACCATTTTCAAAAATGATTGTAGTCACTGGTCTGCTGTTTTTCTTGACGTGACAAAAAGGTCCAAGCTCTTCTGGCCTGCTACGCCACAGAGGGATTTCCAGGTTCCCCTGGAGGAAAGTTGCTCGTAAAAATAAAATGCAAGCTGGAAAGTTATTAGAACTGTGTTCTTAGGACTTTTCTGTTTGAAAACGGGTGAGGACAACGAACAGTGTCAACATGGGCTGAAGGTGAGGCCCGGCAAAACAAGTATAAGTCTTCAGCTGGATAGGAAACATAGTCATATCCGCTTCACAAGTCAAATTGGGTCAAAGTTTTCACATAAATCATCTGTCATGTGATCAGTTCATTGCTCATAGAGAACATTCTCCGTTAGAGAGAGGCTATTTATTACATTCTGCTTGCATACCATTCTCTGGCACTTTTTTCATTTTTTCTGTGGCATCGCTGTAATAGATTGTGGGTGCATTTAATTAAAAACATTTTGAAATTCAGCCGCCGCACTGAAGTTAATCTTATGGGTTTGTGTGTAATTAGGTATCTTGGCAAGAGTAAAAAAAAAAGTAACGGTGAATGAACAGCAAAATGATTATAGAGGAATGCATTCTTGTTTGTTGTAGTTTATATGGAGGCCAAAAATCATTACAATACTAAGCATCTGTGGAGATTTACAATGTAGGTTGTATCATGAGATGGATAGGAAGGAGTTACATTGGATTCTCAGTGCAGCGACCTTTAGAATATGTGAAATGAATGGAACTGAGGCCGACTGAGAGGCTGCAGGATGCTTTGAAATATGCCGCTTTGTTGAAACAATTCAAATTAATCAAATAAGAGCAACATGAGCTGGAGGGAGGATGAGATATTATAAAGAAAGCCAAATTGTGATGTCAGTTGAAAGACACAAATACAGATTTATTACATTTACGCTAGATTAGAAGTCAAACAAAGACACAGTACAATTATAAATGTGTATATCTATATATATATATATATATATATATATATATATATATATATATATATGTGTGTGTGTATATGTGTGTGTGTGTGTATGTGTGTGTGTGTGTATAACTGTGTATGTGTGTGTGTATGTATATATATATGTATATATATCTATGTGTGTGTGTGTGTATATATATATATGTGTGTGTGTGTGTGTGTGTATATATTTATATATATGCACGCACACATATATATAGGCAAGACAATAAATAGATGTGAAGTGTCAACAGAGACCACACAAGGGGCAGACGCCTCACCACTGTTCAACATCCTGCATACATGTCCTGCACCAGTCTAACATACTTCTCTGTCATTCCAGGCTTCCTCATGGAGTAGCATCGTTCCTCTCTCTCGGCACCCTGTCCTATGCTATTTCTAGATCTACAAAGGCACAATGCTACTCCTGCTGACCTTCTCTTGTCTTCTTCCAGCATTCTTAAAGCAAATACTTGCATCCGTCACACTTTTTACAGCCATGAATCAATTACAAATGCTGACTTCTGCTCTCACTCTACTTTCTACTACTTCATTGTATGGCTCATCCACTTTATTTCTCTATAGTTATCACATTTCTGCACATCTCCCATTTCCCTAGAAATTGGCATTATAAAACTTACTCGGGCATCTTCTATCTACAGATCCCAGTGTCATCTGCAAACATCATAGTCAATGGAAATTCCAGCCTAACCTCATCTGTCAGCCTATCCATCACCATAGCAATCATTAATGGGGTGATACATGATATGCAATGTAGTCCCACCTCCGTCTTGAACTCCTTTAGTTACATCTACGGCACACCTCCCAGTTGACCTACAGCTCTTATACATGTCCTCCACCAGTCCAATATACTTCTCTGCCACCCCAGACTTCCTCATACAATACCACAGTTCCTCTCTCAGGACCCTGTCGTATGCTTTTTCTACCTCTACAAAGGCACAACGCAACTTCATCTGACCTTCTCTGTACTTCTAAGATATACACTTTCAAAAACAAACCAAAAATACTCCAAAATCAAAAGTCAAGTCCTGGCATTTTTTACATGCCTTTGTCACAGCAACACATAAAGGTTTTCCTTTTTCTTTGAAATCCTGAACACCTCTATTTGTAGGTTTTGTTAGCGTGAGAGACTAGGATGGCAGGCTATTATTGCCTTCGTGTCAGCGTGTCATTGATTAGTTTGTCATTGGTTTGTAGCTGTTTATAGATGTTGCGATGCGGGGCTGGTGTCCGACATTTCAGATGCCGTTGCCGTCACTCTTGAGCATGATTGATGGCGGCAGAGCGCGTCACTTCAAATCATCACTCTGATTGGATGGGCAGCTTTGTTAAATCAGTGCAAGAGAAATAAATATGAGTCTCAGACCTCATTATCTACACGGGGAGAATTTTTTTCTTCTTTTTTTTAGCATTGGCGCCATTCGAATTTTTATGAAGGACAAAATTTCCATCAGAAGCGAACATTATAAAACTTTTATGTTTGTTTTTGTTTTTTTAATATATCTGCGGGTATAGATATTTTGGTGTCCCATTCTGAATACCAAACATATATAAATGCCAGCTGCTGGTACAGACAGTTTTTTCCTCTCACACAAATGCAGAATATTGATGCTGTACCTCCAACTGTTTGCATTTTTTTTTCTTCCATCTCAGTAAGTTGACTTCACTCCATTTTTGTGATCTATTTATCTATTCATTCATTCAGTAATCCTGCACTCAGGGTCGCAGGAAAGACTGGAGCCTATCCCGGATGGCAATGGGCAAGTGGTGGGACAAACCTGGACCAGATTCCAAATGCTCACAAGGGCATTTTTTGAGACATACAATCATTCACTGACCCATTCATATGTCGGGGCAATTAAGGTTCTCAAATGATGCCCCTGCCTGGTTTTGAACTGCGGGAAGAAACCCAAGAACCCAGAAGAAACTCGTGCAGACTCGGGGAGAACATGGCAACTCCGAACGGAAAAGCGCCCTGTCAGAATCAAACCAAGCACTAACCAGTGCACCACTGTGCCCCTGTCAAGTGAAAAAAGATAAACAAAATTGTAAAATATACATGTCCATCAGGGAGTATCAACCATACAATGTTGAAACAATGGCATCATCCGGGAATATTTACTAAACCCCTGTTGAATCCTTTAATTCTGAACATATTTTTGACAAATTTGTTTGTTTTTGGTTGCCCACGATTTTATTGTGTTTTTAAGAGAAGTGGATAAATAGAAATGACCAGATTGATTTTCTTGCCATGAGAGCAATGACATGTCACAATTCAGAAATAACCAGATCTATCGTTTTAATCACATTTTAAATGGATTTGTCTTTTGTTGGTTTAAAAAAAAGATACCATTTATTAATCAAAAGAAAAGACAAGTCATGACGTTTTTTGTACATTTGTATACGACCATTGATAATTGAAAAAAAAAAAACAGCTAAAAATGGCTTTGAAATTAACACAGATTGCTAAAAATAACAAATTAATGACCCATTTTGCCCAGCTTTTGCCATTTTTCATTGACCTTTTTTAATTTCAATTTTAATATATGTATTGTTCCAGTATCACCAGGTCCGAGATCTACACATTCTTTACAGAAAATAAGACGGGGCTTCGAGTTTCGAGGGGTTGACGAAGATAATCCAAATATCATCTTTCTTTTGAAATTTGAAATGGGTCAATCCAACCCGCAAAATCGCGAGAGGCATTAGACCGGATATTGGCGTTGGACGTGGTCACGACATCATTTATTTAAGGCCACAAATGGAAAAACCCGGTGACCTGTAACCTTCATAAGCGCAGTGATAAATGAATGCATATGTAGCCATGATATTTTTGAATATCACTTATGGGGCTCAGTGTGTAGTGTCAGGAAAAAAAATGTAATTTAGCACAGGCTGGATCTGAGGAATTTGATGCGGTGATTCCAAAATCCAATAACGCAAAATTACACTTTGAGGTAATGCTTCATTACAAAATGAAAGTCTGAAAATCGCCTAGCGTTCGACTGTGTCAGAGGGCAGAGCGGAAGCAAAGGTATTAAATCACGGAAATCACAAAGGTACTGAGCTAATATTTTTGCCATCTCTTCCAGCGGACCAATTCTCAACAGTCTCAACTAGTATAGGCACATTTCACCCTCCAATATTCAAACAGTAATCACTTTCAGCTGCCTTCCAGTGCAGCTGATATTATGATAATAAAGCGGTCTGATACCAGCCTGAGCCGTCATTACTGGCCCTGCTATTGCGGCCTGTGGCAAATAGCCGATGGACAATAGCACTGTACGTCACCAAAGTGGCCCGTTTTTCACCATTCGGCGTCTCGAGCCGGGCGGTGACTCCCTTCGTAATGAGGCCGGTTTATCCAATGCAAAAATTTTGTATTTTTTTTTCCAAAGAAATAATGCGCCATTTTCCGCCGATGTGACAGCCGATGCCACTTTAAATGAAAAAAGGCCGCTTTTTGAACTGTTGAAATTTACATGCATAATACAACTTAATGTTTAATTCTACTAGGATCATTAGGGTTGGTAAATTATTCAGCCAATCTGCCAGAAGTACTTTAAATCACATTAACTAAATTCAAACAGCAGTGAGGAAAAAAAAAATTCAGAACCGCTCCCAATTATACGTGGCGATATATAGCGTACTGTCAAGCTATATGTTACTAACAGGATTAATAAAAAAACACTTCTGCATCCGCAGAGTAGCGGCTGCAAAAGACTCTCAAATAAAGTTTCGCTTGTTTCAAAGCCGGGGGATGTGGGGGATCCAGACACTGAGGTCAGGAATAGAACAAGTAGGGGAAAATATTAGAAAAAAGAAAAAAAAGGCGAAACTTTGTTTTTAAAATTGCAGAATTATTCATAATTGCAATGGAGACAGTTTGTTTCCTCCTTTTTCACAGAAGCGCCTCACGGGCTGACGACGGCCTCTCCTCAAACTCCGTGCCTGGCCACAGGTTGAATGTAAAACTCCTTGGATCCCCCCCTGGTTTTCGTGACTACTGTTTTACCTATTATGCCCATTTTAAGCTCATGGAAACTCTCCCAGGCCTCCTCTGAGGACAGTTACAACCCCACTTAAACCCGGTTATTGCCCACATGGGTCCCAGTTAAGACCTGGGACAAATCGAGGTTGATGGGGAGTGAAAACCTTTTGATATTCTGACCAAATGGGAAAATGTACTGTAGGAATGATTACATCTGATATGTTGCCTCCCCTCCCCCTTTCCTCCCTTCCGTCTCTCTCCTCTGTTCAGACGTAATGCTCTTAAATCTTCTCTTTTTTTAAATAACGCTCTTCGAGATTTAATCGTCTTTTTGTAAGCTTTGCTTTGCTCCCACAGTCCAAAAACCATACAGTACATTCATCTGAGACCGTAAATTACCCAGACGCCTGAATGACTGAGTGAATGGTTGTATGTCTCTCTGCGTGGCCCTGTGCAGGATGAGTGGTCTAAGCAATGAATGAATGAATTAATTAATTAATTAATGAACGAATGAAGGAAAGAATCTTCACTTGAGTTGTGTGGAATTGAGTTGTAAAAATGTTTTCCTGTGAAAAACAAGTGTTTGATGACTCAGGATCTCCACCCGTCCAATTGGCAGGAGGTGATTGAACCGCCATTTTTAGATAGATGAATAAATTCTCAAGTGGCATGGCATTCTCAAGTGGTGGCATGGCAGCACAGTGGTTAACGCTTCCGCGCCCCCCAGAAAAAGGTCCACGGTTCCATTCCGACAGAGGTCCCCTGTGCCGAGCCCGTTTTTTTCCGACCCGTACTCCAAAAACATGCAGTAGGTTAATCGGAGACCCTAAATTGCACATAAGTTGTACTGTATGTCTCTACATCTGGCCTTGCAATCGACTGGCAACCAGTCCGGAGTGATTCTCGCTCAATCATAGCAGGACCCATGCTCTAGCTCTCCTGCGGCCCTGAGTGCAGGATAAGTGGTATAGGTAATGAATGAATTATCACTTCATTTGGTTGGAATTGAGCTTTAAAAATGTTTTCCCGTAAAAAAAACACAAGTGTTTGATGACTAAGACTCTCCATCAGACCTTCTCTTGGCGGCAGGAAATGACTCATCTGCCATTTTTTTTCAATGGATTATTCTGTAGTCTCCACAGAGTTGTACGTTCCCACCTCTCAGTAAGAAGGTCCCTGATTCAATTCCAACCGGTTTCATTTCTGTGTGGAGTTTGCACGTTCTCCCCGTGACTCCGGGTTCTCCAGTCTCCTCCCATAGCCCAAAAACATGCGACAGGTTCATCGGAGACCCTATATTGCCCAGTAGTTGTATATCTCTATATGTGGCCCAGTGATCAACTGGCAACCAATCCAGTGTGAACCCCTCCTCTCGCCCAATGAAAGCTGGGCTTTAGCGACCCTGGGTGCGGAATAAGTGGTATAGGTAACAAATGAATTAATTATCATTTGACTTGTTTGGAATTGATACCCTGACCTTCTCTTGGCAACAGGAAATGACAAAACAGCATTCTTTTGGATGAATAATTCTAAAGTTCTCATAGGGTTGTACTCTCCCGTATCGCAGCAAGAAGGTCCAATATTCAATTCCAACTTGATTCCTTTCTGCGCGGAGTTTGCAAGCTCTCCCCGTGTCTGCGTGGGTACTCTCCAGTCTCCTCCCACAGTCCAAAAACAAGCAATAGGTTCAACAGACATTTCAAATTCCCCCGACGTGTGAATGGTTGTATTCTTTGTACATCGTTCTGTGATCAACAGGTGACCGGTCCTCTCGCCTAATGACACCTCTGTCAGGCTCAAGCCCCCCCCACCCACACCCCGCGACCCTGAATGCAGGATGGACGGTGCGGATAATGACTGCATATTCTGAAGTTCTTTTAGGTTGAGGAGTTTCTTGAATACGGTCTACAGATCTACATTTAATTCCACATGGATGGCGCCCTGGTGTCATGAGTTAATGAGCACTTTTTTTTTTTTTTTTTTTTTTTTACATCCACACCTGGAAGAACCGCTACCCCCTAGCTACTAATGGGAATGTGAGGAAGGGGGGG
>CAAKHD010013827.1:151918-163343 GCA_901007705.1 Fistularia tabacaria | reverse complement strand
GATGGGGGGGCCTGTGTTTTTTGTTTTTTGGTTTTTTTGCTTTTTTTTTTTTTTTTTTTTTTACATCCACACCTGGAAGAACCGCTACCACCTAGCTACTAATGGGAATCTGAGTGAATGGGTGTCTCAGTCTATATTTCGGCCATGCATAATTCAGCAGCTCTCCCGCTGAGACCGAAATAGACGTTTCCAGACAACTTTGAATACGTTCCAATAGCATGTGTTACAGCTCAATTTCTCATCATTAAAAAGGAATAGTCTGACATTTTTGGAACTTTTCAAATGAGAGTGTGATATTATAATGAAAAACCCAAAGCTATTCAAATTGATATCAATGAAAATAGGTTATATCACCTAAATGCCACCTGTAAATATCAAATAATAGCTACGGTGAACTCCTCGTGCAGATTGAACCGGGTATCTTTCCGTTACTCAAGTAACAGAATTGTCTAAAGTGTCTAAAACAACTATTTCTGCTTAATACACGTGTTGGATCATCAGTCAAGATAGATTTCAATCGGGACAAATAAGTCTGGTCCCGAAGCTACCCTAATGTCCACTTAAGAAGCTGAAATCTCCTGATTGATTTTAGAAGCTCATTAACCTTTAGGCGGTCGTTTAGATCAAACTGACTCATTTCCGATATTTTTGCCAAAAGACAAAAAAGGATTAATTCGTCGGACCAGGTAACTCGGTGATCCCGCCGTCTGCAGAGAACATCTGAAACAAGGGTTGGGTGATGTCAATGTAGACAAAATATACGCCTGGGTGATGGAAGGCTTGTTAATTAACACCTTAAATCTCAAGGTGCCTCTGCTATCTCGATCGCTGCTTTTCAGAAACTGTCCGCTGTTTATTTAAGGTGTTTTCTGATCGTTTTTTGCTTCTTCTTTTTTTCCAATGTTTGGTCATTTCCTGCTCATTTTGAAAAAAAAAAAGAATGGTGATTTTGTTATCAATTTTTCCAAATTAACAAATGTTGAAAACTAGTACAGGGGTTACGACAGCTCCCTGGTTCCAGTCAAACAGGGGGTCTTCTTGCTGTGTGGAGTTTGAATGGGTGATGTTGGTGAATGGGTGGATGTGGCTGGAAGAAATTCCTCCACCATCAGCTGAGAGAACAGGAGTGTCATCATTTGTCATCATCCCTGAGACTGTTTCTTCTGAGGTCGCATAAACCCGGCGAGCGGATACCGGGACGATTTTACACCAGAGCTCGCACCAGTTGACAGGCTCGATCTGTAAACAGACACGGAATTTTTTTCTTCCATAGAGCCTTTGGTGGGGACGAAATGAAGAAGAAGAAAGAAAAAAAAGAAAAAATAGATGTATGCTGACTGGATTGTTCAAACCATTTGCAAAATGTTTCGCTAATATTGAAGTGCCTGGGTTGAATTTAAGAGTGATACAAAGCATTTTGTGTTTTAAGGAGATATGTTCAGAGCTAGTTACACTTTGAGTTTGTTTACACAAGTGGTACAGTTACAGGAGAAATATTTACAGGGTGAGAAATAACACGACCAAAGTGCTGGGGACACATTGTATGTTTGCAAGGAAATTCTTTTTGACACTTTTTCCCAGCTGATATATTTAGTTTCCATGGCTTATTGAATGTTGTTATGTGCACTTTGTGTTTTTCGAAATCACATAAAAAGAAGGGAGATGACATAAATGGGTTCGCGGTCACTGCAGTTTTACGACAGTGACGTTTCACGGTAGCAGGTGCGTTGATGTCAGTTTGAAGAGAAACCCTGCGAATACTGAGCTGCGTGTCGAAAGCCAACAATATACAGAGTTAAAAGAGAAAAGCTTTCCCTCGATCATATGTCTCTATGTGAGGCCCTGTGATCGACTACGCACTCGTTCGGGGGTGAATGCCCGCCTCTTACCCAGTGACAGCTGGGGAAGGCTCCGGCATCCCCGTGACCCGAAATGCACAAAGCAGAGACTGCTGCTAACATCCCGGCCAAAAACTGTCCTCTTTCCTACCCTCTGGCAAGAGGTACCGTATTCCAAAAACACAGATAAACAGATATAAAAACATTTTCTTACCCACGGGCCTTCAGAATGATCAGTCAAACGAGGAACAGGGAACAATAAGAATCGCAGTACTTCTTAAGGACAGTTAAATTTATAGCCTGTACCCGAAGTGCAATACGACCAAGCTAAACAGAACCCTTCGAATTTTCTTTTGCTTCCAGTGCAATTCTCTGTCTTTTGACAAATGCAGTTGTACATTCATTTTTCTCCTGCACATCTTGTAATGCAAGCAAATGTGAGGTATGTGATGCGTGAGTATTTATTTATTTCTCTTTCTTGCCACCAGCTATGCAAATTTAATAGTGCTTCAGAGCAGTTACAAATAAAGACATTCATTCAATAGATGATGGATGGATGGATGGAACAAAGGGATTAGTCCCAATTCTAATGTTTTCTTTAGATATTAGCACTTTTCCTTGTGGGACTAATAAAGTTTTTTCTATTAATTCACGCGTGGTAAAGTCTTGAGTCAATAAAAACGCTACTTGATCCCATTATATTATATACAATGTTAACTTCTCAGTAGTGCACTGAGCTTCTGAAACGAACCTGCCGTTTTGGTTGATTTCATCTTTCTAACTATTACCAGAGAATGTAAATGCAGGTTTACTTTCAAAATGTAATCACCGTGAGCGTTTTGCGTAATAACTCTCCCTCTCATATTTGACTGTCACCCCTTTGATTGAAACACCTGACTGTAATTTCCACATGAAATGAATAAATACATCCCAGACGTTCACATTCTTCACGCAAATATATTACACTGGATCTCATCCCCTGAATAGGTGAATTAAAAAAAGTATGATGTTTTGTCTGTTTTTTTTCTGTCTCCAGGGCTAATGATTGTACTCGAGCATTTTGGGTCGTTTTTATGCAGGAGAGGAGAACGTCCCGAGCGCCGTTGCAAGATTTCGGCTTGATTAGAGGATCATCAGATGCGAAAGATAATGGGTCTGCGACGGGATCAGACAGATGAAAAGCATCATTAGCGGGTTCGGAATAAGAGCAATCATTATTCTCAGGTAGGAAAATGGCTAAATACCTCAGATTAAGACAAGAAAGGGAGAAAGTTAATGGCTTCTGCAAAACTTCTGCACAACTCGTGTCTGCGGCTGCTCCGATGTCTGAGGAGCTTTCATTGCTTTAGCACACCTATCGCCGTTTTACTGACACCCGATGATAACCGCTATTCTGCAAAGACAAAGATTGTTTTGATTCAATACAATGCCACCAGTTGGAGAAAATAGGGTACGGATTCAACCGGGTGTGTATTGACTATTTTCAAGATTAAAAGGCACGTAACAATATTGACTGACACTGCATTGGTCAGGGGTCAGCGATCTGTCAGTTATCTATAAATGTCAAGCAGATCTTTGGAGCGTGTAATTCACAGCTAAATGGCTCGTCGGCTTTACGGTTTATTTCTATTTATTATTTTGGGTGCTCCTGCAAGTTATTCGATTCAACACAAAGAACTATCTGGTCATAGCTCAGTCTTCTCCTCTGCATAAAACGAAATGAGCCTCAGACGAACTCAAACTCAGAAACTTAGCAAATCCACATCTCTGAAATAATTATAATCCTGTGTTGCCGGAAAATAAATTAATAAATATATAAATAAATATTTTATTTTAATACAAATAATAATGATAAACACTTTCATCAAAACAAATAAATAAATAATTATAGAATATTATTTTAGTATATTACATTATTATATTAGTAGTATTAGTAGTAGTAGTAGTAGTAGAAGTAGTAGTAGTTGGTCAGGGTTGGTAACAATAATAATCATAATTATAATCATTATTGTTATCATTATTGATTGATAGATAAACAAATTATTACATATATCAACAAATAAAACATACATGTTTACAATATATTTCAAACAAATTTTTGAATAAGAAACTAAATAGTATTTTTGAAGTCTGATTCCTCTCATGTGATTTACTCAAAATTTAACTGTATGGAAGAAAAAGAAAGAGAATATGATGATTTTTATTGTTCTCGTTATCGCGCAGCAGAATGACCAGCACTTCACTATGGTGGCTTTATCTCAGGCTCTGCAACTTCAGTAATGTGGTGCACAATGTCTAATTGGTATCATTCAAACTCAGAGTCACTCTCTGAGTTTTAACAAAAAAAAAACAGTCCCCCCCCCCAAAAAAAACAACAAAAAATATCCCTTAACTCCAAACAGCCATGTGCCCTGTTTGCTGAATACTTCAAATTGAGGGTATCATCATGAGTTTTACCCATGACACTTATTTATAGCACTGAAGGTTTACTCATGTAGACAAGCTGAAGTTATGACCCAGAGGTTGACCTTCATCATTCCTCATAAACACAAAGCATACGACACACATTTCCCCCCCTCCAAAAACAATGTCGGACTCATTTCTAAAGTGTTAATTCAGAAAAGGACTGCAATTAATCAAATTAAACCAAGATCGTTTTTCTTTTCATTTATTTATTCATTCAAAAATTGGTTTTTTTTCTCATTTGCAAATTGTAATTAATTGCAATTAATTGTCAAATGACATATTTGGCATTAGTGGTGCTCTGAACAATGTCTTGGGTGTGATGTTCAGTCAAGTTGCTGGGAAATATTTCCCTCGTAAACTTGCTTTATTTCTCACAATCGGATATCATAATAGGCTTATCAATATTAGCAGCGTAAGTATGCTGGGACTTGTACATTTTATTTTATTTCTTATTTTTTTATTAGCATTTTTTATGAAAAATATATAAAATCCTTCACGAGACATAAAAGGCAACATGTGATTGGTTTAAACAAAAGCAATCCCTGAGAACACCATGTTAGTGTCAGTGCAAATTAAAGTAGCTTGTCACTGCATCACATATTTCTTACCCTGTTTTCCACTTTCAGGTCCTCACCTTTTCAAATATTTCGGCACTTTTATTTGTTCCCAAGCATTTCCCACAGTTTAAAGCTTTCACACAGTCTTGTTTTTGTAATTGAGATTGTGAGACGCGTCCTCAAGTGGATTTGCAAGAAAACGTTGCCTTGGTTACACTTCAAAAGTTATGGCAAATGCTTTTGTACTGTTTGGTGACACCAGCTCCTCTGACCACCAGGTATCAAATGCTTAATATCCCAAAGGCGTCTGGCTGACTCACAGTCATAAAAGCCTACGATGGTATCTTTTTTTTGGAAACCCACCCACACAACGGAAGACTCTGGTATTCTCGTTCTCTTTTTATTGTGATGCACCTTTGATTAACAGATTGTGAATATAGACCATAGCAACATTGTTGCCAAAAGCATTGAAATTACGTAATTTGCACAACAGCCATCATAAAGTTACTGATAATCACTTGAAAAGAAAACTTATTCCCAACATTGTTGTGCACGTTTCGTTTTCTTTTTTGACTTCCTGTATTTTGATTGATAGTAATCGATTGTTACTTGATTCAAAAGTCGTTTTATACAGATATTATATCTAAATATCTATTCTAAATTAAGAAGAAACAAAAGATATAACATGGCTTGCTCTACCCGAAGACCTAGATCCACTTCGAAAATTAATATTCTCCCTCTGGAGGCCTATGGGATCCAAATAAATAAGAAAGCATGTTTCCGATCTTGGACCACCTCACGACCTAGGATTAAATTAAAATGTTTTTCATGGGTCATGGACCTGTGAATCCAGACACCGATCTCCCCCGCCCCCAGGAAACCCCCACCTCTCTCTCTAACGTCCCAGCTGTTTGGGACGACGGCGTGGTAATACCCTCTGACGGCCCCCACTGTGTTGACAACATAAAAACATGACCCATAAAGCACGCAGATGATTAGCTTTCAGGGAGGACGGGAGCCTCCTGTCACACCTCTGATATGCTGAGCAGCGGTAATCGGGAGTTGGAGCTGTTAGATGGGATGTTCACTGGAGCAGTGGATAGGATGAAAAAAAAAAAAAACTGGGTACAGGGGCACACTGGGTGACATTTTGGATTTTATTGTTTTTTTAATCAGAACTTCTACATAATTTTCTGTTTAATTAAAGGTGTTAAACTGCCAAACTTTAACAAGTATGGATTTGACGCAAAGATTACACAGTGATCCTACAACAGCTCCCAATGGGGTTCCCCTGGAAACTGTCATCGCAGCCAACCCCTTCTTTGGAGTACCTTCGAAATATTTGCAAGAAATAAAAACTGGTATGACATTAAATTACTAAGGAATTGGCCGTTTATAATCATACATGGGAAAGATCAAGAATAAGAAATTAAGATTTTCTTCTTCAGGATTTGGTCATTTGTAAGAACAGAATAGAATAGAATAGAATAGAATAGAATAGAATAGAATGATAGAGTTTACCTTAGTTTCATTTCAAGGAATGCAACTTATTTCAAATTTTCAACTCGTGTCCCTGGTTCGGCTTTTAGCTGAGTAATATAAAACAGTTATTGATTCTTTCTTTATTATCTTTACCACCTATCCTTCACTTCGGCTCACGGGGATGCTGGAGCATATCTGAGCTGTCATTGGGCGAGAGGCAGGTTTCACCCCGCATCGATCGCTGGGCCACAAAAAGAGTCATACAACCATTCACTTTCTCATTCACACATCTGGGAAAATGATGGTCTTGATTGGCACCACCTTGTCAACCCAATGAAAAAAAAGATACATAATCATAAAAAATATATACATATAAAATAGATATATAATAGTAAAATAAACATGATAAAAAATACAGATATATAATCATCCCAATAGACTTTTAAAGGACAAGCATTTTAATATTAGATTGCACATTTCATAAAGATACATACCTCAACACAATGTACTGTCCAACCATAAAACACAAAAAAAATGTATTTATTCATTATGTACAGCAGTTATCAAACAAAACCTCTGTTGAGAAACAGAGAGCCGATGGGTTCTGCTTTCGCCAGCACTTAATCTTTGTTGTAAACAATTTTAGAGCTGGAATAAGCTCTAACAATTTCCGTTACTGATGTGTTGGAGGAATAATGTGAATCATTTTCTAGAAGCTTTCGATAAATTCTTGACCGTTGATGTAAAAAAAGGCCCCATGAAAAAAGATCGTCATTCATCTTAAAGTAAACATAACTAATGTAGACACCAAAAGGGGAGGTTGAAAATTGGAGGTTGAAAAGTCTTTTCGTCACCAAAGTTACTTTCCAATAACCTTTGTAAGTATGGAAATTATTTTAAAATAGCTTTCTTTTTTGTCGTTGTTGTTGTTGTTTTTAAAAGCATATGGTCATTTCTTTTGCGCTGCATTCCTGAGTTAACACCGCGTGACCTGCACCCTGAAACAAAAAGAAGAAATGACAATGGGGAAAGAAAAAAAAAAAGAGTGGCCTCTCCCTTGGGGAGAGAAAGGAGAAAATTCCATCTGTCTGAATCCTAATGAGGCTTCACCAACTGCAACTGCTGTGTCTTTCACAACTCCAGGGGTGAAAGCATGACTTCCACTCCGCGGTTCGCAGGGGAGACGTCGCGGCGAATTGTTATTTTCCGTGAAGATTTGGAGGGGAAGGAACAAACAAAGTCCACCTGTACTCTGGACACAAGCCGGGCTGTTTTTTTTTGTTTTGTTTTTTTTCGGAAATCCGACCAAGGGTAAAAATACCCCAGCAGATGCCTCTCCTCCCGCTGCACCGCCCGTCAAATTCGCGCGGGCTAAAAGGTCGAACAGACCGTGGCTTTCGGGCGCAGCTTGCGTCCTGTCGCAGACAATTAAATTTTCATCGTGTGTATGATTGGGATGAGCCGCACGAGCTGGCGAAACCAATCTTGAAACTCCAATACTGCCCACTCCCCCTCGGACAGAGTGGGGACACTCAATCATACCCCTCCAGGCCTCTCCAATGTGGTGCCCAAGGCAAGGTTTTACATGGTGCCCCCTTCCATCAGCGGTTTACATATGCTTACAGAAGATATCAAACAAATGGTCCCCACTATGATAACCTTTATGCTCTAAAGCGCTTCACACTAACATTCACTGCCAATGGGGGCAATTCGGGGTTTAGCGCCTTGCCCAAGGACAGCTCGACACGCAGACAGGAGCCAAGGATTGAACCGCTAACCTTTCGAGGGTTGGAGGCAACACCTGAGCTACAACAGCATTTTCCCACGGTGTTTATTTATTCATTTTTTGAAGTAAAGGAAGAAAGCCCTTTGTTACGTCACATTTAGTAATAGATGCAGCAGAACATTAGCCAAATCGGACAACTGCATTTGGCCCATCTGGGATGAACACTGAGCTGTAGGCAGCCGCTTCGCGGCGCCAGGGGAGCAGTTAGCGGTTCGGTGTCTTACGCAAAAACACTTCGACAGGCTTGGAGGAATGTTTTGTTATGTTTGTCTCCAAGACGACCGCTCGAACCCACCGAGCCACAGCGCCCCGACGAATTTATAAGACAGGTCGCCTGTATATCCTAAAAATAAATACAAAAAACCTGAAATACAACACACTGTAAGTCCTCTGTTTACAAGTCCCTTGACCTAGCGTGTTTCGGATTACATCGCCTTCTCCCATGAACCTATTTAGAAAGCCTTGTTCCATCATCCCAACGTACTGGGTTTGCGACGTTCAAACAAATTTCCCGCGGGAACTAGTTGGCGAGCCGGTTGGACAAATAAGTCGTCACGCAGCGCTGTATGAGGAAGACAGCTTTGTTCATACGCCGATCACACTCTTATTTTCGTTTGTGTTGTTTTCTTGTGTTGTTCCGACTTACGGTGAAAATCCCGTTACGTAGCGCCGTAGGAACGGAACTCTGACTTAAGTCGAGGACTTCATGTGAAGTGAATACCCTTACATCAAAACAAAGATCCTGTAAATAAGTGAATAAATAATAATAATAGGAATAAATTGTAATTCGCCCCTCCCCCACAGAATGCGTGCACGTACCAATCAGCAAGGGGAGGGAGGCTGATTTGGTATTATCATTTGCAGTAATGTTCCATTTTAGGGCTTAGTCTTGACAAATAGTTTTAATATAATCATATTAACAGTGAATGTTTTCCCGATTTTGTCGCACCCCCAGAGGCCACGCCACCCTTAGCATTTGCTTATATCACCTAATTGGTTCTACCTGCACCAGGCGGGAAAATATCATCTTTCCTTCTATTGTTCCTCTTTTGAATCATCGGGATCAGTCGCCAAAGTATGAAAGAAAAGTCAGTGTTTGACATTAATGTGACGCACCTGAGATGTGTTCCAAAAGATTATTTATTTGTCGTAGACACATCGAGTCTTGTGTCTGCCGGAGCTCAGCCTGGTCAATAGCTGGAAAAAAGGGCATCGCATCTGTCTAATAATGGATTGTTTACATGGATTTGACTGGTCGTCTGCTGGCTTCTCGCCTCTCCATCCGCAAACGAAGCACAGTGGGAGTAAACAAACCTACATAACAACCCGCACACAGAAATCAATTAGCCAGTCATGGGGAAACGCCGTCCCCGAGAGAGATTTCTGTCCTGATCTGCAACAATAACATCACCTCGGCTGGCAAACAGAAAAAGGCTCGAGCCACCGGAGACGGACGTGTCATCCCTGCTCTCAAAAGCCGGCAGCGGCATCCGGCGCATAAATGATGGATTCGAGCTTGACTGAATGCAGCTGAGAGGGTCCCTGCATCATTTGACTCTTATTACAGTCATAGCGCATATCTAATCCCGGCAAAAAAGTGAGGATATGAGGAGAACCCCTGCATTCATGACGGCACAAACATGACTCGTGAACCCCCTCCTTTTGCCTGATGTCTCACCGTGATCGGAAAAGGTACGATGCAGGTTGCCAGAGCCCGTTAGGCAATATACGCAAATGCTAAGGGTGCCGTGGCCTCCATGCCACAATTTCGGTAAAAAATTAATCTTGAATATGATCATATTCTAACTATTTATTACCACCTAAAAGGAAAGTTACTGCTAATTGGGGAAAAAAAGAAAATCACCTTTGATGTAATAATGTTAAAACTAGATATTGATTCAAATGTAAAACAATGCCCAATTTACATGAGTACAAATGATAATTCAAAATAAGCCCCTCCCTGTGGGGCTGATGGGCACTGAAGGGTATTTTTTTTGTACTTATTTGTAATTTGCGAAGCAATGCAGCCTCAGGGTGACACGGGCCAGTGTCTCCTGGAGCCAGATTCGGGGGGCACAGGCCAGTGTCTCCCTGCCACTTTTGCCAAAACCAAATATGCAAATCAAACCTAAAAATTTCATACCGGATCAGTCGAGGCCCGGGTTAACAACGACCGCCATTGGTGCCGAAGACCTACTTGGTACCAATGGAAATTGGGCTACTGTGGGTCGAAGAAGGAGAGGAGGAAGGCGTGTTGGGAAGCAGAGAGAGAAGAGGAAAGGCAAGAGTCTGGGACTGAGAATAGGGACTTTGAATATTGGGACGATGACCGGAAAAGGTAGAGAGTTGGTTGATATGATGCAGAGAAGGAAGGTGGATATATTGTGTGCCCAGGAGACCAGATGGAAAGGTAGTACGGCTAGAAGCTTGGGAGCAGGTTTTAAGTTGTACTATCATGGTACTGACAGGAAGAGAAAAGGAGTAGGAGTCATCTTGAAAGAGAAGTTTGTTAGGAATGTTCCGGAGGTGAAAAGAATGTCAGATAGACTTATGAGACTGAAATTAAACACTGAAGGTGTGATGCTCAATCTTGTTAGTGGCTATGCTTCACAGGTAGGATGTGAGTTAGAGGACAAGGAGAATTTCTGGAATGAGTTAGATGAGTTGATGCAGAATATCCCCAGCAATGAGAGAGTGGTAATTGGGGCAGACTTCAATGGACATGTTGGTGAAGGAATAGAGGTGATGAAGAAGTGATGGGCAGGTTTGGTATCCAGGATAGGAATGTAGAGGGACAAATGGTGGTAGACTTTGCAAAAAGGATGGAAATGGCTGTTGTGAATACTTTTTTCCAGAAAAGACAGGAACATAGGTTTAGAAGAAGTGGGGCACTGAGGGGACTGAAGAGAACAGACAGGAGTACATGGAGATGCAGCGTAAGGTAAAGATAGAGGTAGAAAAGGCAAAACAAAGGGCGTACGATGACTTCTATGCTCAGTTGGACAGTAAGGAGGGAGAGAATGATTTATACAGGTTGGCAAAACAGAGAGATAGTGACGGAAAGGATGTACAGCAGGTCTGGGTGATTAGGGATCGAGAGGGAAATGTATTGACAGATGCTAGAAGAGTGAGGGGAAGATGGAAAGAGTACTTTGAAGAGCTGATGAATGAGGAAAATGAAAGAGAGGGAAGGGAAGAAGAAGTGACTATTGTAGACCACAAAGTAGCAGAGATTAGTAAAAGTGAAGTGAGGAGAGCATTGAAGAGGATGACGAATGGAAAGGCAGTTGGTCCAG
>CAAKHD010013827.1:135998-147485 GCA_901007705.1 Fistularia tabacaria | reverse complement strand
ATGCAGTATTCACTTTGAGAATGCTAATAGAGAAGTAAAGAGAAGGTCAGAGGGAGCTGCATTGTCTTTTTGTAGACCTAGAAAAAGCATACGACAGGGTGCCGAGAGAAGAACTCTGGTATTGTATGAGGAAGTCTGGAGTAGCAGAGAAGTATGTTAGACTGGTGCAGGACATGTATGCTGGTTGTGAGACAGTGGTGAAGTGTGCTGTAGGTGAGACAGAGAAGTTCAAGGTGGAGGTGGGATTTCATCAGGGATCAGCTCTGAGCCCCTTCTTGTTTTCAGTGGTGATGGACAGGCTAACAGATGAGGTTAGACAGGAATCTCCATGGACCATGATGTTTGCAGATGATGTAGTGATAGCAAGGAACAGGTTGAGGAAAATCTTGAGAGGTGGAGGTTTGCTCTGGAAAGGAGAGGAAAGAAGGTTGGTTGCAGCAAGACAGAATATATGTGTGTGAATGAGAGGAGCGGTGGAACCGTGGAGGCTACAGGGAGTGGAGATCGGGAAGTTGAAGGATATGACGTACTTAGGGTCAACAGTCCAGAGCAACGGAGAGTGTAGAAGAGAGGTTAAGAAACGGGTTCAAGCAGGTTGGAAATTGCTGGAGAAAAGTTTCAGGGGTTTTTTATGATAGAACAATTTCATCTAGAATGAAAGGAAAGGTTTACAAAGAAGTGGTGAGACCAGAAATGCTGTATGGTTTGGAGACAGTGGCACTGAACAAAAGACAGGAGGCTGAGCTGGAGGTGGCAGAGATGAAGATGTTGAGGTTCCCTTCTGAGTGACGAGGATGGATAGGATCAGGAATGAGTCCATCAGAGGGACAGCTCATGTTAGATGTTTTGGAGAGAAGGTCAGAGAAGCCAGACTGAGATGGTTGGGTCATGGACAGAGGAGGGATAGGGACTATATTGGTAGACGGATGCTTGAATTGGAGATGCCAGGCAGGAGGTCTAGAGGAAGACCAAAGAGAAGATTTATGGACGTAGTGAGAGAAGATATGAAGGTAGTTGGTGTGAGAGAGGAGGCGAAAGAGAATAGGGTTAGATGGAGGCCGTTGATTCGCTCTGGCGACCCCTGAAAGGGAAAAGCCGAAAGGAAAAGAAGAATATGAAATATCTTTGTTGTGTGTGTTTTAGTATAATTGTCTAAAATACGTCACGCTAATCCTGTTTGTCCACTGATAACGGATGTAAATTTGCATTGATGCAACAGACTGATATGTTAAATTATTTATTCATGTTGTCAACATTCGGTCACTTATCTTTCCACTATCAAACTGACCAATGAATACATGAATAAATACATTTATAAACATGGCGGCACGGGGGTGCAGTGGTTCAAACTTCCTCCTCATAACAAGAAGGTTCCCTGTTTAGGGGGCTGTTATGCATGGGTTTTCCTCCCACAACTCAAAAACATGGTTCATTAGCTAATTTGCTCATGTGCTCAAACACGTTGATGAGAGAGTGAATGCTTGTTTGTTTCTATATTAGATGGAATTAGAGAGTGAATGATTGTACTTTACGTCGCTATATGACGAGTGAATGATTGTCTGTCTCTCTATGGCATGTGCTGATGGTGAATTGTTGTTTTTCTCAATACGAATGAGAGAGTGAATCGTTGTGTTTTTCTATATGATGTGAATGAGCGAGTGAATGGTTCTCTCTGTATGACGTTTGAATGAGAGTGAATAATGTATGTCTGTTTTGCTAGTGATGAGTGAATGGCTGTCTCGATATGTGGCCCTGGATGGATGGATGGATGGATGGATGGATGGATGGATGGATGGATGGATGGATGGATGGATGAGTGACAAACAGTAGGTCTTGCTTGTTACTGAAATCAACCATTTATTTCCATGAAAACAATGTTTGTTGATGCAGTAAAACACCGTTGATTCCTGCCTTTTCTACCACTGACACTGTTCAGGATTTTGGAAATCTGTTTAATCACAGGGAGAAAATCAAATTTCAAATTGAAATGTGGGCTCCCGAACACTCACTTTTGGATGTAAGCTGTTACTGGGACTACAGAACAATGTCACAATAACAGACCCTACACCCTGGGACCTTTGTTAGAGAAAGTTATTTTTGCCGTGGCTCAGAAATTTCCATTAATTTTAAATAAGGAAATCGTCGCTCACTCTGTACTATTGAATTTTTATCGAAGAATTTTCTTTTCTATTACTGCTGTGTCATATTCGGATATATTTCTTTATTGCTGTTGGTTCCAGTGCTTTTAAAATAGAGTTTAATTTTAACCTACTATTAAAACGGGGGCCATCTTTCAAGATGCGTCCGCTCTCTACGGTTGCGAATCTCACGTGATTTGTATGCTTGGAGCTGATTTTGTTTTTTTGTATCAAATGAGGACCGCTGTGTTTACATCATCATGGGATCTGTGAGAGAGTGGAATATGATGCTGACAAAAAAAAAAAAGGGAAATTGGAAACCATCCAGCACACCATACACGCACAGACACACACACACTCACAGGTGTCGCAGCTTCGGGCCCTGGGCTGTTTCCAACCGGCCCAGGGCTCGTCTGTGTTGTAAGCGAACGTTGTTTACCGAGATTCCAGCCAGCCACGACTGCAACACCTGCTCGGGGGAGCACGGAGCCGCCTCCTGCTCATCCAACCCATAATGATCACTGTCTGATTATCCACTCGTCACCATGCTGAGCTCTCCATCAGCTCTCGAGCAGCCGTGTGGAAAACACAGTGGACAACCGCTGAGCGGCATGAGAAGGGGGAAGCATCGCGGCGTAGCTGCGCAGGATTTGCTTCTGCCTCGCTGACACGAGATACATTTAAACAGCTTTCTCAGAAAATACATTATTAGCGACTTAAGTTCAAAGACGCGGGGAAAGACATGTCCTGGTGTTTGACTGGCATCTATTTGATGCTGTGCAGTACACCGTGAGAAAAAAGAACAGAAGAAAAAAGAAGAAATATTTCGATTGAATGTAGAAAAAATAGTCAGAGAGAACATCTCGGAGAAGTGACCAGACCAATAACTCTGATGAACTTTTATGTTCTCTTACCTGAGCGAATCTCAACGCTGAGTTATATGTGGACATGATTGGACTGCATAGGATGCAGCACAGTTGACCGTGTGAGGCCTACTTGGCAAACTCGTGCAGCTGCTCATCATGGCAAGGGAGACCCTACAGGTGACGGCAGCACCCCAGGTGGTGCCGTCTGGTCTTACTCGGTGGTATCAAATTGTCTTCTATACATTTCCGCAGGTCTTATGATGATTTCAAAGTTTCTTCTTCATCTTCTTCAAGCCGCTCCCATCGGGGGTGAATCATCTAACCCTCACTTCTCTCAAACTAACTAACGTCAAGTCCTTTCTCCCCTCCATCCATAAATCTCTCCTCTGGTCTTTCTCTGGACCTCCTGCCTGGTAGCCCCGACTTCGATGCCAATATATTAACCATCGCTCGTCTTTACACGTCCAAACCAGTCAGTAAAAAGTCAGTCTGACTTTATCACGAAAATTCGAACATATCCCGTCCCTCTGATGATCTCAATCCTGATCCTTTCAAAATGTCTGGGGCAATTTCAGGTCTCCGATGAACCTGCAGCATGTTTTCAGACTGTGGGAAACCAATGCAGACACGGGGAGAACCTGTGACAATCAAACCAGGGGCCTTTTTGTTGTATCCATTTCAAGTCAGGCCAGACTGTGGGATGTATGTGAAGAACCTCAAGTCCCACTGTCATTTTGCTGCTGTTACCATATGAAGTCCACTTGCTACTTTGCGGCAGCAGCTGAAAATATCCATCCATCCATCCATCCATCCATTATCTGCCGCATATCCCGAAGTCAGGATCGCGGGGATGCTGGAGTCCATCCCAGCTGTAATTAGCCGACTGGCGGGTTTTTACCCTGGAACGGTCAACAACCATTCACTCATTCAAACATCGGGGTAATTTTGCCAATGTCCTCCAATTAACCTCCTGCATGTTTTCAAGGTGTGGGAGGAAGCCTTCGCAGGCAAGGGGAGAACACGTAAACTCCAAACTGAAAGGCCAAACAGATCGAAGCAGGGTCCTTCGTGCTGTGAGGCGAACACGCTAGCCACTGCGCCAGCGTGCTGCAAAGGCTGTAAATATATGACCTTGAAATTTCTTTTTTTTTTCCCCAACATTTGTTAACTACTGACCAGAAAAATTGTGTAATTTCAAAGAGCAACTCAACACCATGGGGACACCTTTCCTTGCTCTTGATGTGAAGGTTCTGAACCTGGATTTGGGATTTTGCAATGCTCAAGTCCAGCTAAATGAAATAAAGAATCGGGCTGGGGTGCTGGATTTAATGTCTAAATTTATCAATAAAGCATCTTGTGGTGCAGTGGTTAGCGCTTCCACCTCACAGTGAGGAGGTCCAGGATCTCCAGTCTCCTCCCTCAGTCCAAAAAAATGCAGAAGATTCTTTGGGGACCTTAAAAATGTCTTGTGAAGGAGAGAGGCAATAGTTGTTAGTCTCTATATGACACTCGACTGGTTGCATGTCTTGATATGTTGCCTTGCGATCGATTGGCTGACGGTCCAACATGAGCATCACCTCGCCCAATGACAGCTGGGGTATGAATGAATGAATAATGAATGAATGAACATTAAACATGACAAGACAAATCTCATCAAAATTCAAACTAGATAGAGTCATGCAAAGAGAAAAAGGTAAGCTTATTTATATGTATTTTCAGCTGTGAAATCTCACAAAACTGAAAAGAATAAAAACATATCTTGTCTTCTATGTCACACGAGCGACTGACCAAACCTCTAGGAAAATAACTTTATGATAACAATAATCGTAATACATTTTATTTAAGGTGCCTTGTTTGACAATCAAGCAAACCATACAGATAAATACATATACAGAAAATACAGATTTAAAAGAAACCATATAAATATAAACAATAAAAGTGAAAAAGTGTTGAGAAAAAAATAATAAATTTGAATGATTTATATTGAAAGCAAATAAATCGTTTATTTCATCTGTGTTGTTATTTCGAAAATGTTTTCCTTTCCCACATTTTTTTATATTATACTTGAGTCTTTGGGGCATACAGGAGTTGCCACGGGGCATCACCAGACCTCAGCATGCCACCGGCCCCGTGTTTGTTGGGTGCCAATTTTGTTTTCGGAGGGATTGAATTCATGTATTATTTGAGGCAAATAAATGCTTGACATTCATGAACTATGGTGATCCCCGGCGGTCGGGTTAACGTCTGCGTGAAAGGGTGAATGTGAATGAAAGGGTGAATCCAGCATCCAGATGTTGAAAACCAAAACCAAAGAGAAGATATGGCAGAGAAGTAAGCCGAAGGGCGGAGATGGTTTTTATTCGTGTGGCCCACAGGGGGAGCTTTGCAATCCAATCAAGACGTCTGAACCGAAGTGAGGGGGGAAAAACTCCCGACTACAACATCCCTTTGAAAAAATGGAAGACGCATCAGAAAGATCCTCGGAGGGGAGATTTCTCCGGCAAAAGATCTCGGGAAATTTATGTAACATATAAAACAATCGTGACAAGGCGCTGACCAACGGGAGCTGAAAATTTATCACGGCCCCTCTCTCCGAGACCGATGATGAGAAGAGGCTGGGAAGTGTAATGAAATCAAATGAGCCATTGATTATTGTTATTAATATCATAAACAATATCGCAGTGCAGACGCGTGCGCGTCACTGAAGATAAATGATACAAATGGGACCGCGTGATCACGCGCCTCATTTATTCCCTGATAATGACGCGGCCAATAATAAGCCAGCCGTGCTTTTTTTGATTTGATGGCCCCGCGCCCCTCGACGGGCCGTCACGGGGTCACCTTTGCGGATCTCTCGCCCGAAGCCGTATCAGACGTTCGGTCGCTGAAAGAAAATACAATTGTTTGTTCCGCTCTCTGTTGTTTCTGTGTCTCAAGAGCATTTTATCCAGTCCCAAGAGTTTAGCAGATGTTTCAGTGTGAGGAAAAAGACTGATTTTTTCAGAACATCACAGAGTGGTGATGGCGTCCAGCAATAATAATTGCAATAACAATTTTTTTTTTTTATGTAAGGCACCTTAACGGGCACTCATAAAGACAAACTGTGTACATATGGAAAAAAATAGAGATTTAAATGAAACCATAAAGCTAAAACAGTAAAAGTGACAACATGGTGGAAAAGACACAAACTTTTTTTTTAGATATATTTACGTATATTTACATACAGTGTAGCACCATCCAAGTTAACATCACACAACCTGATGTTTGGCCACATACTATTTAAAAAGTATTTCATATCCTTACCCGCCCAAGCAAAAGGTGATCCATGATCCCAACCATATCCGAAATAACTTGATGAAAACAAACTCACTCGATTCATCACGGTTTTTATTTGTTATTTGTCATTTTAGAAATTCTTTCTTGACGATTTGAGAGCGACACTTCTTGCTAGATTTGGGATGATTTCTCACCGCACAGCTATTACCATCTTCTGGGGATTTTGAAATAAATAATCCAATCAAGGGAATTCACCGACCTATTTCACCGCGCTAAATTTCCGAGGATCATCTCAGAGCCCTTTAGGGGGTTCGTTCGCTTCCGCTTTGATTTCCAAGCTTTATGAGCCACTACCAAATGAACATTACCACCGCAGGGAGGGAGAGTGTATCATTATATCATTATATAAGCTGAGTCATTGGAGCCAGTACCGTCTCTCGGTTTTACACGCAAACACCCACCCACCCACACGCACACACACAGTTCTTGACCCAGTTGTAACCCTAAAAGCAATCAACGAAGTACAATTTGAATTGGACATCCAACGTTTTGTTTCCCGCAAAGCTGTAATAACCCTCTTGAGTTGTTGGGCCGTCGATGCCTCGGCCCCCGACAAATAAAGATTAAAACAAACCCCACACACACAACACACTCCCTGTGACTGCTCGACACCTCATGAGACACGCAAGAGATGTTTTAAGTTTGATCTACGTCACTGGCTTTGGCTGTCGGGTCCCTCCGGTGTTTACCAACTGATTGGTCGCTACCGCTTTAGTTCGCCAAAGTTCATCGATGTCATGCCTTCGTTTGCCTCAAATACAAGCTGAACCCCGACCGATACCTCCGAAAACAAAGTCGGCATCCAGCAAGGGCGGGAGCGGTGGCATGCAGAGGTCAGCTGATGCCCGGGACAAATCCTGATTGTATGCCCAAAGACTTTAGTATGAGGCCTAATGTACTGAGAAATATGATGAAAAAGGAAAACATTTTTGAAAATAAAAACAGATATGAACGATGAAATAAACCCATTGTTCGATTTCAATATAAATCGATTAAATTTATCATTTTTTTCACACCCTGTAACTTTTATTGTTTTTATTTTTATTGTTTCTTTTAAGTCTATATTTTATGTATATGTTTGCATAGCGTCCTTGAGTGTTGAGTCCTCTTCTTTACCTTTCGGCTTTTCCCTTTCAGGGGTCGCCACAGCGAATCAAACTTCTCCATCGAACCCTATTCTCATCTCTCACAACAACTAACTTCATATCCTCTCTCACGACGTCCATAAATCTTCTCTTCATGTATTGTCATTATTACTTATTATTAGTATTATTAATTAATTAATTGATTTATTTTTATTAAGTTATTTTCCGAAAATGATACAACCTGTCACAAAACACCTGAGCTGCTTCCCCTTTTACAGCAGCTGTGAGAAATTCCTTTTCAATGCTCATTCGAGCCACGTCGGTCAGTCGTTGCTGTGACATAGAATACTTCAGATATATTTTTATTTATCTATTACAGCTGAAAATCGATTGTAAGCCGTAATCTGTATGAAACAAAAAGCATTGAAAACAGCCCACGTAAATATGTCATTACATATCATCAACAAATCTATTAAAAAAGGTAAAAAGGTAAAAGATGCACAAAAAGAAAAGATGAGTTATGGCAAGTTTTCAGGAACGCAGGAATGGACGGCCACCTCCGCTTGTTGCTTCTGATAGTGACCTGACCAGTACATCCGCAGTGCGTTGACCCAGCAAAACCTGATTTATCAGCGCTGAAATTTTTAAATTACTATCATATTTCCTTCCTGGTTGACCCCCCCCCCCATCCAGTGGATGTCCTCTGCATGTCACTGCGCAGTTCTCCGCGACCTGCGCACATTTTTCGTGTTGCCTTCCTCCGAATTAGGTGTTTTGATGTTTAAAAAGGACTCGCTCGTTCACAAATAGCCTCCGCGCTTTGACTTAACGGGTTCTGATTCTATGAAGAAAACGCCGGTCGAGCGCAAGAGCATTTTTCAACCGAGGATCTGAACCCTTTCGCAGAGTGAGAGTCAATACCGTTGAGTAAAGTAGGTGAAACGCTTCTGTGCATGGATGTAGAGCCAGAATAAGTCAGTGACCCGCAGCATATCGGGTTTGGTATTGTACGACCGTCCCCCCTCCGTATACATCAGTCGCTTCAGTATCGTGTGTGTGTGTGCCGAAAAGTTGACCAAAAAAAACCTGATTGTGCCCCGGAGGTGTGTGTGGAAGAGCATGTGCGCTCGGTGGGCACATGCTGTCAAGAAGTATCCGCCCCTTCACGTCGACGGCGGAATCGGAGCAATCACTAGAAAATTGACCATTTGCATTTTCCGAGGCTTCGGCTAAATGTAGTCGAGGCTCCTCCGCACGCTTGACCGGAGCCAATCGGATACGTTCCTTCTCTTGCGCGGCCCGAGTCCCCGGCCTGTGTTTACTTTCGCTACCCTTTTCACAGCGACTCAGAATCAAAAGCCATATGGCTGAACACACACATCAGATGCTTTTAATCCCGGAGTGTTAGTGAAAAGTGCACGACCGGGTGATATGAATGAGCCCCGACAGCTCCAGCTTACACGGTCCAACGTGTGAATTAAGAGGCATGAGCGTTTCACAAAATTAAATAGCTCATTTTTACACAGGCTGTCGGCCGGCGTTCACATGATCTCGAGACGGCGACGCACGCCGAGGTGTCGGATGGCGTAGAAAGCCATCCCGCTCACAAAATTAATCATCACTCAACCGACACACTTTAATTCTCAGCAGAGATATTGGGAGGGAGGTGGGGGAGGCGCGCAAAGAAGCTGTGAAAACAAAAATGATACAAAGAGACAAGGAGGTTTCTGCTCCGAGTGCCGGGTTTAACACACCGACGAAAACGCGAGCGCGACACGGCAAGAATAAACGCTTCAATTTAATTTGTAATATACATCGCAGTACATTGTTATAAGGGGATTTTAGTTGTACCTGCCTGCGCCGACAGAATCCCCTTATCACACATTCTTGAGTTTAAGTTATTGAGCTTTCAAAGCTCCGGTCAATCTCCACAGCCGCGTCACAAAAGACAGAGGTACATTCGTGCATGCCGTAATGGCGTGTTTGAGATGTTGCAGCTGGCGGACAAGGTCCGGAGCAAGCTATTACAGATAAATTTGGGTCAAATATTTTTTAGCACCATGCTGAAAATAAAACCTACTGACATTTTGAACGGATTAATGTAAATCTGACTTCGATTAATGAAATTCTTCAGTACGCTGGATGTTTTTAGACACGTGGACAGAGAAGACCGCTTCTCTCAGATTCCTTCAAAACGCGCCCCATGAGGTTGTTTCATCAAAAGTGATACGAACAGCAATGCATCTCTCAATCTGGGTATCTTTCCCAAGTCAGCATCAATTGAAAATAACTTTGATTTTATCCATCCATCCATGCATCCATGCATCAATGCATCCATCTTCTTCTGCCACTTATCAAGGGTAGGGTCATAGGGGCGGTAGCTGAAGCAAAGAGGCCCTGACTTCCCCCATCCTTTGCCAATTGGTCCAGCTCTTCCGGGGGAATCCCAAGGAGTACCCAGGCTAGCTGAGAGACACAGTCCCTCCAACGTTCCCTGGGTCTTCTCTCGAACACCTCACAGGGGAGGCAACCTGACCGGCCCCTGAGCAAAATCATCCGGCTGCTCTCCCTGCGAAGGATCAGTGGCTCTTGCTAACTATCATGATCGTCATTATTCATTCATTCATCCGTTATCATTTTAAGTTTTTATCTTAATTTTAGTCTTTTGGACTAAAATGCTTATTAGTTTTAGTCATATTTTAGTCATTTCTATACGTGATAGTTTTAGTCCAGTTCTTGTCGACAAAAACTCAAAAAGTTTTTGTTCAGTTTTTGCTACAAAAAGAAGTGTAGTCTTTTAAAAAATTAATTTAGGTCAATAACTATTGGAGATTGCTGTTGGGCAGAAACCACTTATTTCCATATTTCAACTTTTCTTCCAACTAATTTCAATTGGGGTTTTTTTTGTGAATTGATGTCCTACTTCATCATACAAGAGTGTTGTGAAAATAGCAGATCTACTAGTTCAACACATTATAACACCAATTATATTTATTTTATTATGAATTTATTTTCACCAACATTTACAATGATAACTCAATGGCCTTGGATGGACAAACAGGGTTTCCAATGCAGCTGCTTTCTGACCTAATGATTATGCATTACACACATATAACGTGATAACTGTGGAATCAATGTTCATTACTCCAAAAAAGCCAAAAACCAAGATATACTTTTTTTGGCAGTTGTACCTTTACTTCTGAGAATTGTGCAAAACACACACATGCCCGAAATATGAGCAATGGATAAGGAGTGCACATGTTCAGCTTGGCCTTGTCTAGCAGTGCAACCACGATGCATAAAATTTTTAAATCAGACATCATACAACCCCAGTGAGTCTTACATCTTTTTGGATCCTGTGGCGAAGGCTGCCGGGAAACATGACTGCGCCATGTCGTTCTTTGGACCACCAGGTTTCTCTTTAGGAGTTCTCTTCTCTGGGATCTGGTTGAGGAAAAAACAAAGAAGGGGCAGAATTTCTCCTTCTCTGTATTCAACATCCGCCTCCCATAAAGGTTTCCAGGTGAAAACAAAACAATCAAATGAAGGTGTGTCATAAAAATACTCAAAATACTTTAAAAATAATCAAAATACTAGCATGTTAAGACAACAGAATGGTCTTAACAATCAAGCAATAAAACGAAAAATGCATAGCTGAATAACACCCACTGTACTTAAGCCTTCTGATTTTACTTTCTGAACAGAGGCCAAAAAGTGTGTGTGTGTGTGTGTGTGTGTGTGTGTGTGTGTGTGTGTGTGTGTGTGTGTGTGTGTGTGTGTGTGTGTGTGTGTGTGTGTGTGTGCGCGCGCGCGCGCGCGCGCGCGCGCGCGCGTGTGACATCACCTCTGTTTGTGTGTCTGCAGTTGTCAGAGATTGGCAAAGCCTCTGGGGGGCGCCATGTCCGGCGGCAACAGCTGGACCCTCCTCACTCCTGAGGTATATATTACACTCCTTATCACGACGGCGAGAATGTGAACAGTCACTGTGTGCATGACCTCAATGAAAATACAGTCTGAAAAAAAAAAAAAAAAAAAAACTTCACGTCCCCCTTGAATTTTTTT
>CAAKHD010013827.1:119907-135978 GCA_901007705.1 Fistularia tabacaria | reverse complement strand
TTATAGAGACAGAAAAGAGTGTGTGTGTGTGTGTGTGTGTGTGTGTGTGTGTGTGTGTGTGTGTGTGTGTGTGTGTGTGTGTGTGTGTGTGCGCGTGTGTGCGCACACGCACACAGGCTCTTCATTTAGACACATGGGGAACAGAGACCTGAAATGCTACATTTTCCTCCATTTTTCAGTCCCTAACTCAAACATGGTCAATATAACAGTGCACTACACTTTCCAAAAACCCCTACATGTTCTGCACACACAGTAACACACATATAAGCTAATGAATTGATGTTATCGTAAATAAGTTAACTTTAGCCTGAAGCCAGTAACCCATTTGCACCAAGAGAATGTGGAAAAACCTACCATTGTGACGTGTCGACGAGGAAATATGACGACGGAGCTGTGGAGGGGTTCAAACTTTAATGCTAGACACACCAACAGAATAATTCATCACTCAAACTTTCGGGAACCCCATTATATATGCAGTCCGTAACCCCGCCCCCCAAGCCCTCAATCCCTGGGTGAGAGGCCACACCCTTTAGTGTCCGCCACACCATAAGCTTACTATGAAATTTATCCCAAGCCAATTGTCGGGTAAGATTGTACACACATGAACTGTGAACAGGACTTGTAACTTACCTTGGGAAAAACATTGGCGTGGTGAACCTTCACGTGCCGCTTGACGTTGGTGGTATTCTTTCCACCACCTTTTGTTGGCCACCATCTCCTTTTACAATGCATGCAAAGTTTTTTTCTGCTGTTTTCAACCACCAAATAGCGCTTAGGTAACGCTGCTGCTGTGGTGCTATGTGTCTGCCGAGTGAGCTCAGATTCAATCGACAGATTCCATGCAAAAATAAGTAAAAATGTCTTGCATGGTGAACGTCTGAGGGACTGCCGCTAACATTTACGTCCATTCTCATCTGGTCAACGAAAACTCTCAGACGTCTCGTCATGTTTTAGTAATCACAGACCCATGTTTATCTCGTTAAGGTCACGAAAAAAAGGGGTGTCAACGAAATCATTTTGTCATCGTCATCGGTGGCGAAAAAAAACACACTGATCATTATCTTACACAGAGACAAATAACCGTTTACCCTATTATTCACTCGTCCAGGGAAAACTCAGGGTCTCCGATGAACCTGCGGCGTGGTTTGGGACTGTGGGAGGAAACCGGAGAACCCAGAGGAATTTAACTGTGGACCGTCAATGGTTGACTTTGCTGCTGTAATTTTAACCCTTGATACTAGTTTTCTTTATTCTTGGCACAAGTTTTATTTTATCATCTTTATTTATTTATTTCTCTTTATCTTATTTACTTTATTTCCATGCATTAACTGTATGAAGAAACTGAGAACACTCAATTTCATCAATAGATTAAATTAAAACAATAAAGAATTTCCGATCTGATCTGGCAATATTTTAACATTTTCTCATGTGTATACAACTTTATTCATGTAACATTGCAGCTTTCATCACAATACAATGATTCTGTTGGTTTTTTTTTTCTCTAATATAACAAACATTTTTTTCATATGACTTTAATTTCAACATCCCACAGCTTTTTCTGATGAAACTTGTAATTTAAGGCAATATATCAGACAACTGAAAGTAAAGTTAAATGGTCTCCACTTACAGTATGTAGGTCTTTCATCACCTTGCAGTTCCAAAGCGCGACACTGGTTTACCTTCATCCATTCACAAACACACTCACGCACTGATGGTGGTACGAATCAAACCATCAGGAGCAACTGGGGGTTTGTTGTCTTTCCCGAGGACACTTCGGCATGCAGACATACAGGAGCAGGTACCCGCCAACCTCCCGATCAGAGATACGACTGCTCTACCAACCAACCTACAACTGCTCCCGAAGAGACTACGAGGATAAAACTGTAATTTTACAATGATGAACTCATGACATAATACCAAACAGAATGTTGAAACATTGAAATGCAACCAGAGTGAAGTCAATTTGTGAGACCAGAGCTGTAATTTTAGGGAGCATCAATTTAAGCACAAGAACGGTATGAATTGCCAAACAATATTTATATGACTTTTTCAAATAAGGAAAAACAATTGCGGTGAAGTTATTTTCCTGATAATAGCCAGGCCTGAAGGGACAAAATATTCTGTGTGTTTGAGTAAAAATTGAAACAAATGTTTATTATTGGTGTGCATCTGCTGGACAAAGAAGTGGCCTCTTCTCATTACATTGATTTGAAGCTGAAACACATTTTGGTTTGCTTGTTTCTTTAGTCATTGATTTGTAGGTATGTTGGGTCATTGGGTCATTTGGTCATGAAGTCGTTCAGTCATTAGCTTGTTGAGTCAATGGTTGGTTGGTCCATTGTGTAATTTCATTTTTACGATCATCCGTTCGTTTGTTTGTTAGTTCATTAGTGTGTTTGGTTCCTTTGTCGGTTCATTAATGCGTTCGTTTTTTCAGTCGGCCATTTGTTGGTTCACTGGTTGGTTGGTTGGTTGTTTTTTTGCTTAATTCGTTCATTTTTTAATTTGTCTGTTTTTTTTTCGTTATTTGTTAGTTGGTCGGTTGTTTGGTTGTTTGTTTGTCTTTTCGATCATTTGTTTGGTCATTCATTGGTTGATTGGTTCGTTCTAATGTCGCATTGTCGAGCAAGGCCTCGATTGAGGACTTTGCAAAAGCCACCCCAATAAATGTATCTCTGGTCAGAAAACAGATCTCTAGTCAATTTGAGTGCTTCTGACCTTTCAACCTGACCCGAAAATTTGTCAAATGATGAAAAGCGCTCTTCAAAATGACACAATTGACCTCGGCAGTGCATCTAGGTTTAACACCAATCAAATAAACAGTTGAGACACAAGCTAATATCTCCTTCTCTAATAAGGATTATTATTTAATTAGCTTTATGTTTTGTTTGTACTTTTTCTTCCCTCCTCAGACTGCAATTCACTCACACTGATTTGTTGAACTATCCAATTAAATTCAAATTGCAGTAACAGCAGCGAAGCCTCTATCATGATCATTTTCATTAATATTATAATTATCTTGGCTGATTATTTTGTCTGGTTTGTTGCATTTTGAATCGGAGTAAATTATATTGTAGTCTTCATCGTGAATATTTTTGTTTGTTTGGTTGTTTTTTTTCTTTTGCGCCAATTAAGAATAACTGAAGCACCATTTTGGCCACAATTACTCGGGAAAAGATTCATGTGTTGCTCCGAGGACCTCATCCATCGGCGTACCTTCCTCAGTAATTGACTGTCGACACTCAGAACTTCCACCCACAGATAGAGATCTTTTATCTCTACTTAACAAGATTTAATCAAAAGAAATCTCATCCACGAACACAGATGCCGCTCTATCATCGTGCCTAATAGCCTGTCCAGTTTCTGGAGTGTTTTCATCCTCGGCAGATACCAAACGCTTTGATTCCATGAAGTGTTGTCAATTAACACCGACTACAACCTACAGGCGGTAAATCAGGAACAAACCAAAACATAAATACATTGTGACCTTGACTCTTCTGGGGAAGGACAAGAGAGGCTTCCTCCTGAAGTGTAGAAGAAAGCTGCTTCTCAGCAAAGCTGTAAATGTAGCTTGCAGATGGCAGCCTTTAACAAGGTTTTGCCCCTGTGCATATAAAACAATAACTTAAAATCTAAAGAAAAAGCTGGGATGATACAGAAAATTTGTTATTTGTAAATTTACTTTTACATATATTTTATTACGGATCATAAATTTAAAAAAAATTGCCCCTATCTACACTGTCACTGTTCTTTTTACTTTTGGTTGTTCAATTATGCTTTGAAATAGCTTCCAAAAAACTTTGATCCATCTATTTAAAAGTTGCTCATAGAACCTGCAGTTCACGTGAGTGCGCTGCTGCTTCTGAACACACTTGTTTCGGATCTCTTGTCATCAGTCCTGGTGTTAGCAAACTCCCTGCTTCCCAGTGCTTGTGCCAGATTATGGTAAGCACATACCATACATATTGTGTCGCTACACCTGGTTGGACAGAACTCGGGTCTAAGAACTGTCCGAGTCGAATTTTGTTCTACGAACTACCCTCCTGCAGAGGAACCTTCTAGCTTAGCACACATGCAGTAAGGGACCAATATGCACGCAAGCATCTGTGAAGTGTACCTTAAGCGTCAAACTAAAAAACAAACCACTGGGAAGAAGAGGAAGACAACATGGAGGGCTAAAGTTGCCAAAGCATTCATTTTCTGGCAGGAATAAAAACTTTTGATGTTTTTATTTTCTCCCTGCACTGCCTCGCAGTTTGAGAAACACCGCTGTTTGCTAACTACGTAGCTATGTTTGCAAAAATGCTAATGTTCCGCTGCGAGCCCTGGCAATCCCTCTGTAGCTTAGCAGGCCAGAGGAACCTCTTCATCAGTCCAATTTCTTGATGGCTTTGTCCGTTTTGTCACAAGTTGCAAGACTTGAGCGGCTGAGCAGTGGCAACAATAGTTTTTAAGAATAGCGCTCCACTGTCTGCAAGAAGTATCTGCTAATGGGTGTGGCTTACGAGTTCCGCCCAATCGCTAAAGTCACATTGTTCCTATTGAACCATAACACCCTGCCCCAAAGTAGGACCTAAAATGATTTAAAGAACTGAGGTCCTAGTTCCTAGTTCTTATGCTGTCCGCATGCCCCGAAAAACCTGCCTAGTTCCTCAAAAGGTTCTAAGAACTGCAAGAGGTTAGTAAGCCCCCCCCCCCCTCCCCCAAATGCATACTCCTTATCCAGGACAATCCTGGAGGATCCCAGAAGATCCTGACTAACTCTCCCTGTCCCTTGTCTGACCCCCGCCCCCCCACCCCGTTGCGCTACGCTGCCGACAGCTTTCTAGTCCCTGACTCCCTCGTGTCACTGCCTACTCCCTGAATTGCAGGTGATCTGTATCGTGGGTCCAATGAATAAACATGATGGAGTCTCCATCAAGGTATTTTTTGCATATTTATTGCTTACTCACTGAATGCAGACTTTTAAAATTATCATTTGAATACAAACGTGATCCGGGGGGAAAATAAGAAACCAATTTAAAAAGCCATTGAGTTCAAGGCATTTCAGAAAGAAAGGGGATTCTAAAAAAATGTGAACAAATTCCGACACAACGACAAGTGACTCCATGATTGTAAGTCAGGAAGACAGTATCTGCAGGGTTTTAGCTGGAAACAACACATTGTAAGAAAACATGGTGTCGAAGGATCGGTTGTCCTGAAGCATGAAAGAGAAAAGACCATCACATTTCAGCTTTGGAGTCAGAAACATTGTTATTGGCTGCTGTTGCCATGTCATATTTGCAGCCCCTCGTGAGACATTGAGTAAAATCTGCAGCATAGAATAATTGATACATTCACCCCGCCGCTAGTAAAAACTGGACCCTCAGTTCCAGAATCTTATTTCCCCTGCAAGAATTTGTCTATTTATTTCCTGATTTTGGCATACTCTTTGCATCTCGACGCCATCTCTTGAATGAACGACGTTACTTCAGCAGAGAGCATTTGTTTTGCTCTTGCCAACAGTTTAAAAAATTAAAAAAAAACATACATTTTTATTGAGAATCCACAGGGGTAAGATTGCTTCTGGTCCTGCCATCCCCGACACTTATTGATCCGTTTTTTGGGGGGGATGGATACCTCAAATTCTGTCAAAATTGCCATTGAGAATGATAAATGGAAACACAGCTCAGAGGAAGAGCCTCCTATAGTAGACTAATGTAAACAATGAGATTATATTTTACAAAACATGACAAGAATGAGATGCTTGTACATTATTAATTGCCCCATCAGTGTATGAATGTCATAAAACCTATTTCACACACAGTTCACATTGAATCGCGGAAGAAAGCCTTCCAGCCGCGATTCTTACTATTCACATGAGTGACTCCATTCTGGAACAGTTTGAAAAAGTCTGGATGTATTAAAAGTGCTGCGAGATGTCTGAGAGCAAGATGCAGAAGAAAAAGGAAGATGTCAACAACATTAGAGAGGGATTACGTGAGCCCCGAGGGCTCAGGTGGAAAGAAGTTTAAACAAATTTTTTTTTTTAAAAAAGGTGGCGGGAGTGGGGCTGCGAGGGGACAGGGCGCCGCGGCTTTCACTGTTTTTCTTTCAGGGCTGGAAGGGGAGAATGTGCCAAAGCGTTCTTTGTAGCGTTCCCGGTTTCATTTGCAAAACAGCTTTTGCCGGAATATTCCCCGTAATGTTACGAGGTTTCTGAGGCGAGAGACTGCCGGTGCATATTTATCTCATCTGTACAAAAGCCCTTCTGGGGAAAAAGCCGGGTGAGGTTCTCGAATGGGGCTCAAGCCGACACCTTGAATGACCCTGTCGATGTGTGAATGGTAGACAAGATTATGTCAAATATGAAACCTTTTCTGTTTTGTGTGCCAGGTAAACCAACCATCTGTGGTCGGTCTCAGTATCGCTGCTTTTCTTTCACTCACTTAAACAGTTAAGTGAGAAAAAAAAAAATGTTTACCAGTTTGTGAGCCAGAGATCTTAAGTAAGATGAAACACGCCTCCATGCTTCAGGGAGAAGCTCTTTGAAAGGCTAATGAATTGAAGTTCTTTACGATCACATTTGTTTGTGTCTGGAACATGGGAGTCTATCTCGTTCACTGGCTGGAACTGCAGCAGCTCTTTTAGACATATGGATGGTGCCATCTCAAAAAATGTTGCTGTTATGAAATAAGGCCTAATGTGTGCTTTTCACCATCACAGATGTATCATTTCAGCAAGCACAAAATTCAAAATGAGGAAATTGCAAACATGGAAAGGTTGAAGATGGAGGTTTGCCATCCACGGTAATAACTTTGAGAAAGTTCAGCAGGTTTGATGTTTTGCTTGGATTAAAAATTCAACGGTGAACTTTCATAACAGTGCCCTCCCGTCCAGGGATGTTCCAAACAAAAGCACCGGAGCGCTGAAGATTCCCGCATCCCCTCCAACATCAGGTGCAAGCGTCTTCCCTCATCTACAGCAACGGATGGGAGGAGGGGGCCCACTTGAGAGAATCAGTGGGGGGAAGCTCCGGCAACTTGAGTAATGGGCTTGGAGGATTGGCAGAGGTTGGCCCTGAAGACTGCACATGGGCTTGGAGGTCCTGTGGAGGGCTGATGTGGTGGTCCTCTGCTCTGGCAGCCTGATCCCGGGGGACTCAAGAGAAGGCTGGGAGTGAGCAAAACATGCTGAAAGTTCATGAATTTGGGCCCTGAGCAGGTTCATCTGGGTAGCCATGGCTACCTTTTTTTTTTCCCTCTGAAGCGATACCAGTTGCCCACAAAGCAGTCTAAGGATAATATCTGGTCCTTTTGCTGGACCAAATCATCTCCTGGGAACAAATGGCTCTCACCAGTGAGCTCAAGTTGTCAGGATTCATTTTTGGTTGTTTCATTCCATCGAGTCTTGACTGACTGACTGACTTGGCAAGGATTAGAACCCGAACTCACAAAATCCAACGGACCTGACTGTGACAAGAAGATGAGCTCCAAGGCATACGAACAAGGAAACACATAAGAACCAAGAAACTAGAATGGAAAAACAACCACTGATACAAAATGCCACATACGCCACACAAGAATGGGCAAGAGGTGGAAACAATCAACACAATGAACATCCATGACAATAGCCTTCCCTCCAGGGAAGGCTCCCAACTTCCAAAAAAAGGAGAGGAATGCTGAAGATTCCTCTATGCCTTCAAATGTCAGGTGCAGGCATGTACCCCGATCTTCAACACCGGATGGGAGGAGGGGTCCCTGTTATGGGAATCGGCAGGTAGGGTCTCCGACTAGCCGACCGATTGTTTTTGGACAGTGGACTGAGGAGAGCTTAGATCCTGGGGGAAACCCACGCAGAATGGGGGAAAAATGGGCTCCTGGCGGAATCAAACCCTCTTGCTGTGAGGCATAATTGCTAACAACTGGGAGAGAGATTTTTGACATACTGCACATTAAATATTGTACTGAGCCACTTGCATGCGCTTGCCGTACACTGAAACTCAATAAAGTCTGTCTAAGTCTAAATACGAAGACTTGAAGAAGTCTTCATCAGAAAGGAAGCAGGACGGTGTCTCAAGTTCTCACAGCAGCAATTGCAAGTTTGAGCAGGGAAAGACAAAGAATTACACATCCTTTAAAGGTCGCGCGGGAATGTTGTGAGAGTGAGGTGACTGCTCCTCCATTATTTTTCTTCGGTAATTACACCACGAAATCACAGTAAATTTGACAATGATATGTTAATGTATGTGGCACCTGTTATTAATAACCCCCTCACCATCGGCATGAAATTATTCTGGTGGAGCTCAGCTATTTCCCATCACATGGCTGCTCTGCGCTCACCCCATCTCACTGCCTCCGCTTTTTTTTCTCTTATGCCTTAATTAATCATTTTTTAAAATAGATCACGGCCATTGAAGATAAGAGTGCAAATGTTATTCTTTGTAACAGCTAAGTTATGGCTCTCTGTGACATTTTTAGTGAAAATTATTAAAAACCCCAGATAGATGGTCCCTTTCTTATGTTAAACTATGCAGATAAATGTCTTTTCTATTAGCATATATTACAGTGTCGAAGAGTGTCAGCGTGTCTCTGCAGACACTCTGCCTCTCACTTTACTTCCCAGCCACAGACTCCACTAATTACCTGCAGCATCAGACAGACCATAATGAGAGGACAACTTTGAAGGAAGAGACGGACAATATGCCCCTGTTTCTTATCCAACATCCGACAGTCTCAAAACAGAGCCTTTGGCACTGAACACGAGTCTGAACTGTTAGATAGTTTTGTCGATGAGATGATATACTCTTAAAAATACACAAAAATTAGATATCGGTTGGTCATCACGACGGCGCTTCAGCCTCAAAACAAGACGGTCCCTGGTTCCATTCCGAACCATTTCGAGTTTGTATGTCAGTGTGGGTTTCCCTAAAGTCCAAAAAAATGCCCTAAATTCGTCAGAGAACCTACTTTGCTCTCTGTGTGAATGGTATGTCTCTATGTAGCCCTTTTCGCACTCGGGGAACCTTTTTGCAGCTCCTAGAACCTTTTCAGGAACTAGGCCGTTTTTTTAGTGCATTTTAACAGCACCAGAACCGTGGAAGTCTGGAACCGTTCTAGCCCTTACCCTGAGACAGGTTCTATCTCCAGTGCCATACAAAGTCATGTGACCTAATTGCTTGCTGATTGGTAGAAATCATAAGCCACGCCCATTACCAGATACTTCTTACTGACAGTGGGGAGGCATTCTAAAACACTATTGTGTTCACTGCTCAGCGGTGCTCTTGCAACTTGCGACAAACTCTTCTGGTCTTCCTAACTACAGAGGCATTGAGCGGAACATAAACATTTTCGCCAAAATAAGTGGGACTTCAGCTAACGGAGTTCTCAAACTTGTTCTGTCCAAAAGCAGCTTTCGCGACGCAAGTGACCAATGCAGGGTATGTGCTGACTGTAATCCAGCACCAAGCACCAGGTTTGAAAACACCAGGACTGTTGACAAGAGATTGAAGAGTTTTTGAGTGTGGTACTTGAGGTACAAGTCGCAGATCCTAGAAATCCCTACTGTGGTCCCTTACTGCCTGCGGGAATTCAAAGCTAGAAGATTCCCAAGGAGGCAGGTAGTTACTTGAACAAAATTGGAGCTGGACAGTTCTTTCTGCTTGAAAGTGGCTTACGTGACCCTGTGATGGACTGGTGACGGGCCCAGGGTGAACCCTCCCTCTCGCTCAATTGCAGCTCGGATAGGCTCCAGAGCCCCACAACCCTGACTTCGGGATAAGCGGCATTGATAATGAATGAATGTAAGGTGTCGGGATCCGTCTGCTGCTCGACAAGCTGCAGCTTTGCAGGAGTGAACTCCAGCAGGTACGAGTCATTAGGCCTCGTCGCGCTGAGAATAACACGAGCCGTTTGCCAACCTCTCGGGGCCAGATTGTTGCGTCTCACGCCCTGTCTCACTTCACGCCCCTCCCTCACGGCTCACTGCTCCTCGCAAGTTTCTACGTCTCGCCGTTCCTCGCGAGTTCCTCACTCCCGGGTCCAGAGAATAATCCGGACCCAGCACAGCCCTCACTACTTCAATCAAGTTCTTGAATACCTCATCTCCTGGGTGTGTCCTTCAATTTGAGACACTGAACCAAAGCGTGGGTTTCAAAATATAAGCGAAAAACCTCATACTGTCCATTCATATTTCACACTTGCACCAAGACGTGTTGGTTGACGTGGTCAAAAAAATACCAATTGGTGACGAGTCATACTTCGGATGCTGTTCTGCATTCTAAATGAACAGCTGCTTTTGCAGGAGGAAAAATATCATACTCTTACTTCAACTCTTTAGTTTGGGACTTTTTATTTTGTGAACTTCTTAATTCTGTCTTCCTGTTGCACTTTCAGTTTAAGTTTGTGTGCATGTCCTTGACATGTCAGCCGTGGTTTGTCATCTGCTTTCCCCTCACGAGTTATGTTCTCAATACGGCTTTCTTCCTGTCTTTTTTTGTTGTTCTGACTTCCCCTACGTGTCTTTCTTAGGAAGTGTTCATTCCTTGTGTTTCCTTTGTATGGTTGTGATTTACTGTTCTACTTTGATAGTTAGTTTTTGAGTGTGTGTGTTTGTATGCACGCGCGTGTGTGTATGTGTGTGTGTGTGTGTGTGTGTCCGTGTGTGTCTGTGTGTGTGTGTGTGTGTGTGTGTGTGCCAGGTTCTCTTTTACTTCCTGCTTTGTTCCCAAGTTTTGTGTTTGCCCTATGTATTCTTCTTCATGTGTTTTATCAGTTCATCAGTCCTCATGTGTTTAATCCAATCTGTTCCCTCCTTGTCAAGTTTTTTGTTGTTGTTTTTTTTTTTACTTCTGGGACAGGTGACAGTAGTTAAGAAGAAAAACAGCTTTGGTTGTGAGACTCATTTCACTTATTTGATCTGCATTCCCTCCACATCACTCATTGTTTCATGATGTTCACCATTCTGTTTTGTTTTCCTTGCATTAATTTCTGCCTCCAGAACAGGTGACAGTAGTTACTCCACTCCAAGTCAGCAGATCATCCAACCTATTTCAATGAAAAAGCATCCTGTACAGCATGTTTTCAGCTTGAGAACAGTTACATAATGTAAATTCAAACCAAAATTCCAGGAATTTGGTTTGAATTCCTAGCACTTTTGCTAACTATTTTGGTTAGCTATTTTCTTGTGACAAAATGGACGGAACCAGCGAGAAATAGACCGTGGAAGAGGTCAAAGCTCTTCCGGCCTGCTACGCCACAGAGGGATCGCATGACTTGCAGCAGAACATATATTTTTGACAAAATAAGTATGGAGTTAGCTAGCGGGGTTTTTCACACCATAAAACAGTCGGGAGAAAAAATAGACATACTTTTACCCATTTGATAGTACATAATTATTAATCCCATGACACATCTTCGCTCTCCATGTTGTCCGTGTTGGTTATTTTATGGTTATTTTGAGTGTACCACTTAAGGACATTTGTGTCAACGTGGTCCCTCACTGCCTCTGCGAATGCAAAAGCAAAAGCTACCCCTGGAGGAGGGTAGTTCCTGGAACGAGGTTCCGAGGGCAGACAGTTCCTAGAATGGTGTTCGTGGAACTCGGGCAGACGTGGCTCAGTTGGTAAAGCAGGGCATATCACCAATTGGAAACGTTGGGGGTTCAATAACCAGCTCCGCCTGTCTGCATGTGGATGCGTCCTTGGGCAAGACACTGAACCCCAAATTGTTCCCAATTGCTGACCTTGCATTGCAGCTCTCACGCCATCAGTGCGTGAATGGATAAATAATCTAATGGAAAGCGCTTTGAAACCACAAGATGTTGAAAGCAAAATGTTTGTTTATTGGAAATCTACTGAATCAGAAAATTGTACAGAAAAATAGATACTCGAGCTGTTCTCAACTCACGTAAATGTGAAGTATGACCCCAACCATGGGTAAAATGTGAACACAGCAGCTTGCTGAATGGAGAACAGGTAAAACTGTGGAGTAAATGAATTTTTCAAAAAGACTCAAATCCCCCAGAATAAATGAACATTCATCTGAGCGAACAACATGAATCTTCTATGTTCCTGCTGCATACCGCATTTCGTCGCTTTGTTGCCACCTTAATTTTCTCAATGCCCGTCGGTTCATTCAGTTAAACAACTGTGTTAATCATGTTGGCATATTGCTTATTACCACTGCAATACAAAGTGAAAGTAGCAAGCATGGTTTGCTTCTTATTAATTTGCCAGAATGAATGATGGGACATAATGAGTGCCGGTTTGCTTGGAATTACAACAGCTGAACGCCTCGCTCTAGATTGGGTAAGCGAACCAAAAACACGACCCAACTCCAAATGCATGTCACGGAATAAGATTTGCAGTGAAGAATATAGTGAATAAAGTATGACTAGGTGTCAGCCTTGAAGCCCATTTCAGTCTGAGACCCATATATATATATATATATATATATACACACACACACACACACAATAAACATATATATATACATAAAATAAACATATATATATATATATATGTATGTTTATTGTCTGTTTATGTATGTGTGTGTGTGTGTGCATATATTCAAATATATGCAGGAAGTCCACAGTTTCACAACGTACTTGGTTTGCGCTGTTTCATGCTTACATCGCCATTACCTATAAATTTATTAAGTCTGGTTCGCCATTTGCGGCGTAAAAACAAATTTCATGCAGGATCTAGTTGGGGAGTGGTGCAGACGAAAATACTACATCTTCACACAATGCTATTTGGATGAAGAAAAATGTCAGGAGGTAAGCCGTGATAGGAGAGTATCAGACAGAATGAAAGGAAAGTTGTACAAGACACTAGTGAGACCAGTAATGCTCTGTGGTTTGGAGACAATGGCACTGAGGAACAAACAGGACGCAGAGCTGGAGATAGCAGAGACAAAGATTTTGAGGTTCTCTTTGGGACTGTTGAGGATGGATAGGATCAGGAATGAGTCCATCGGAGGGACAGCGCATGCTAGATTTTTTGGAGATTAGGTCAGAGAGGACAAACTAAGATGGTTTGGTCATCTAACCGGAGGGATAGTGAATATACTAGTCGAAGGATTCTGGTGTTGGAACTGCCAGGCAGGAAGACAAGAAGAAGAGCAAAGAGAAGATTCATGGTTGTAGTGAAAGAGGACATGAAGTTAGTTGGTGTGAGAGAAGGGGATGAAGAGAATAGGGCTAGATGGATGAGGTTGATTCGCTGAGGTTAATTTCAGCCACTTGAAGTAATGAATGACAGTGCCTTCCACTGTACAGCCTGACATCTGCCGCAGAGCGATGGGGCCTCTGACCAGGCTACTGTCAGTCACGGACAATCCATTGCATCCACTGCACGGCAACATCTCCACTGCTGAGGAGCAGCTTCGGTGAAAGACTGCCGTCACGGTCCAGTTCACTGATAGATGGAGGAGATCCTTCCTTGCTCACGCCATGCGACTCTCTAACTCGGGGGGAGAAAACATTAATATCGACTCTCCATACTGTCCTATTCATTCTGATGGGTACACTTTCACACCGCCACCGTGCACCTCGGACATTGGGTCAATCCCAACTGCGTGCTTTCACCAGTATTTATTGCATGCCTTCTTCATCACACTCGGAACGGTACTTACCTGATGCTATGTACTGACTGAACTGTGAATGTCCCCACTGCGATGAATAAAGTACCTACTTACCCAGAAGTAATTACCACAGTATAAAAACAAACCACAGTGATGGTGAGGAAGATGACGTGGAGAGCAAAGTTGGAGCATTCTTGTCCTGTATGGAGGGTATTGTAGCCATGGACAATCAAATGGGTTTTAAGTGTTTTCATTTTCTCCCTGCGCTGCTTTGAGGGGTGACAATCCCCACCATGAGGGAACTCTGGACTTATTTTGGATAAAATCTTTGTTCTGCTGTGAGCCCCTGAATTCCCCCTGCGGTCTAGCAGTCCAGCAGAGCTTGGTTCCATCCGTTTTTTCCGCAAATCGGAAGAAAACAGCCGACCAGTGACCTCAATCGCTTTCTTAACAAATGGCATCCCGTGGTCCGCAAGAAGTATCTGCACCCATGAGCTCCTTTGGAACTGTGCAATGGCTCCAGTTCCAGGTTTATAGTTCCAATGCTGTCCGAAGCCATGAAAAACAGACTCGTCCCTGAAAGGTTCTGGAAACTGTAAAAGGTTCCTACAGTGCTCATGTTGGTAGGTATGAGACTCCACCGGGTCATCATTCACATTCCCTGTGAAAAGCTATATTCCATTCTCTTTGCTGGTGTGTGCAAAAAAAAAAAAAAGGTTTCTAAAGGCTTTCAGTTTCTCTTGAATGGGACCCGGCCACGAATGCGACACCCTCAGTGACCCTGCCTTCCTTCACTGAGATACTACCGCCTCATCACAATAGACAGGTTCATATATGAAGCAGCAAGGGCTGCGAAATCCGAAAAAAAAGTGTTTCGACAGAATCTGCAGGTCTAACACTTAAAAGGTATTAATCCAAATACATTAAGAGTCAGGAACACAAGAAACTAAAGGAAAATAAAAACATGCAATTGTATCCTGGCAACTTGAAAAAAAAAAAAAAACAGGAGTATATGTGAAACTAGGCATCCACAATGAACAAAGACTCCAGGGATGACAACTAAAGAGCCAGAATTAAAGGAAACAAGTAAAACTTACAACAAACAAAAGGGCAGGACTTCGCCAAAATGAAAAGAAGCAACAAACAAAAGGGGATCTAAAGCCAACATTAAAAGTCCAGACAGCTGTAACAGAAGCAACATGAAAGGTGGCGGATGTGAAGAAATTAATTTCTTTACTACATAGAGTGGTCTTTGACAAAACCAAAACCCAACAGGCACGGGTTGAATTAATCCCCAAATCCTACCCAGCAAACATGTCAAGAACTGGACACAAAGCCTCTAAATACAGTCCATGCATTTCAAAACATTCACTGACAAATTACCTGAATGAGTAAAAATCAGAGAGGAGATGTATCAAGACCTTTTTCTTGGTTTCAAAAACTGAAACTGCTATATATATTCAGTATATATGTTTGTGTGTGTGTTTGTGTGTATAAATATACTTATATATATTTATGTATATGTATATACACCTCCTTTGTACTTGGTACTTTGCTCTCTTTGTTTTTTCTTTTCTTGGTTCGCTGTTGCCCTTCTCTGGTCACCTTTGCCAGAGAAGAATTTTTAGACTTTTAGACCATCCACTCCTGAAACTTTCACTCTGGTCTTCCCCGACCCAGAGTTTTTTCAGAGATTTTGGTCCGATCTGCAGCGGCTCTCTGTGGGATTTGCCGAAGACGCAGATGCTCGTCAGGTTGTGACAGCGAGGACTTCACGCGCAAGTCCCATCTTTACATCTGGCAATTGTCAACTGCTTCTCAGCTCCAAAAAGGGGACATTAGCAGATCGACCGGCCTGTGTTTCACTGAAACCTGGCTCGCCGAACACATCCCGAACAGCGCACTACGGCTGCCGGGCTTCCAGCCGTTCCCAGCGTATCACATCCCAGAGCTGTCAGGGAAAAACAAAGGGAGGTGGAATGTGCTTCTTCATTTGTAAAGAATTGTACAGATGTCTCAGTATTGAAGACATCATGCAGTCCTCACCTAGAGGCACTCATCATAAACTGCAGACCATACTATTCACTGCGGGATTTTTCCTTGTTTGTTCTGGTCAGAGTTTCACATCCCACCCCAGGCCTGTGTAACTGACGTGTTACACCAACTGGCCGACCAGATAACAGACGTGGAGAAAAAACATCTCCTTCATTATCATTTAGGGGGGATTCAATTGCGCGAACCTCACCGGAGAACTCCCAAAATACAGGCAACACATCAAGAGTCCCACCAGGGACACAAACATTCTGGACCACTGCTACACAGCTGCAAAGAACGCTTAGTGCGCTGTCCCCCGCACAGCTTTAGGTCTCTCTGATCACTGTCTGCTTCATCTCATCACTTCCAAGCCTGTGTTGAGGACAGTGAAGAACTTAGTGAGTGAACTTACTGACATCGTAACATCATACATCAGTTTTTGTGAGGAAATGTGTGTGCAGATACAATCCTTCTG
>CAAKHD010013827.1:79381-115260 GCA_901007705.1 Fistularia tabacaria | reverse complement strand
TGTATAAATGTATTTATGGATGAATGTATGTGTGTATATATTGGTGTGTATGTATGTATGTATGTATGTATATATGTATGTATGTATGTATATATGTATGTATGTATGTATGTATGTATGTATCTATGTTTGTTTGTATGTATGTATGTATGTATGTATGTATGTATGTATGTATGTATGTATCTATCTATGTTTGTTTGTATGTATGTATGCATGTATGTGTATGTATGTATGTATGATTGTATGTATGTTTGTTTATGTATGTATGTATATATCTATGAATCTATATATGTGTGTATGTATATATATGCATTTTTTTGTATGTATGTATATATATATATTTATGTATGTATGTATTTATGTATGTATATATATATATGTATGTGTTTGAATGTATGTATCTTTGTGTGTATGTATGCATGTATGTTTGTGTGTGTATGTATGTATATATGTATGTATGCGTGCGTGTGTGTATGTATGTATGTATGTATGTATGTTTGTGTGTGTGTATGTGTGTATTAATTTGTGTATATATGTATGTATGTATGTATGTATGTATGTATGTATGTATGTGTATATGTATGTATGTATATATATATGTATGTATGTATGTGTGTATGTTTGTATGTTTGTTAATGTATGTATTTATGTATGTATGTATGTGTGTGTCTGTATGTATATATGTATGTATGGATTTATGTTTGTATATATGTATGTATATATGTGTGTATGTATTTATGTATGTATGAATATTTGTTTGTATGTATGTATGTATGGTTATATGTATGTATGTCTGTTTGTATGAATGTATGTATGTATGTTTGTGTGTGTATGTATGTATGTATGTATTTATGTATGTATATATGTATGTTTAAATGTATGTATGTATGTTTGTATGAATGTGTATATATATATGTATGTATGTATGTATGTATGTATGTATGTATGTATGTGTGTATATATGTATGTATGCATGAATGTATGTGTATATGTATGTATGTATGTATGTATGTATGTATGTATGTATGTATGTAAATTTGTGTGTATGTGTGTGTATGTTTGTATGTGTGTGGATGTATGTTTGTATGTATGTATGTGTGTATGTATGTATGTTTGTGTGTATCTATGTATGTATGTATGTATGTATTTTTATATGTATGTATGTATGTATGAATGTATGTATGTATGTATGTATGTGTATATGTATGTATTTATGTATATATGTATGTATGTATATATGTATTTATGGATGTATGTATGTATGTATATATGGGTGTGTATGTATGTATGTATATATGTATGTATGTATGTATGTATGTATGTATGTATTTATGTATATATGTATGTATGTATATATGTATTTTATGGATGTATGTATGTATGTATATATGGGTGTGTATGTATGTATGTATATATGTATGTATATATGTATGTATGTATGTATGTATCTATGTTTGTTTTTATGTATGTATGCATGTATGTGTGTGTATGTATGTATGTATGTTTGTACGTATGTTTGTGTATGTGTGTATGTATATATCTATGAATGTATATATGTGTGTATGTATATATATGCATTTTTGTGTATGTATGTACATATATATTTATGTATGTATGTATGTATATATATATGTATGTGTGTGAATGTATGTATGTGTGTGTCTGTATGCATGTATGTTTTTGTGTTTATGTATGTATGTATGTATGCGTGCATGCGTGTATGTATGTATGTATATATATATGTATGTATGTATGTGTGTATGTTTGTATGTTTGTTAATGTATGTATGTATGTATGTATGTATGTATGTATGTATGTATGTATGTATGTATGTATGTATGTATGTATGTGTGTCTCTGTATGTATATATGTATGTATGAATTTTGGTTTGTATATATGTATGTATATATGTGTGTATGTATTTATGTATGTATGTATGTATGGTTATATGTATGTATGTCTTTTTGTCTGAATGTATGTATGTATGTATGTTTGTGTATGTATGTATGTATGTATGTATGCATGTATGTTTGTATGTATGTTTAAATGTATGTATGTATGTTTGTATGAATGTGTATATATATATGTATGTATGTATATATGCATATATTTATGTATGTATGTGTGTATGTATATATGGGTGTGTATGTCTGTCTGTATGTATGTATGTATGTATGTATGTATGTATGTGTGTGTGTATGTATGTCTCTATGTATGTATGTATTTATGTATGTATGTGTGTATGTATATATGGATATTTTGGTTTTTGTATATATCTAAGAATGTATGTATGTATATATGGTGTATATATTTATGTATGTATGTATGTATGTATTTATGTGTGTGTATGTATTTATGTATGTATTTATGTATGTATGTATATATATCTAGAATCTAGTTGAACTTTTACCCCAGGAACAATTTGTTTCCACACCCGTATTGACGCTTCACGGCTCAACACGAGTGTCATCCCTGTGATCTTCAACACCTAACATATTAACTCCATGCTTCGATGGCTAAAGATGAGATTACTGGATCTTTTATCATGGTTAGAATGCAAAAGTGTCCCTGGAGGCTTTTATCAGACATTGGCCTTTCCTTCAACAATTCTTTGATGCTGATCCCCGGTGATGCTTGGAGAACTCTTCATCTTCGTCGTCTCTGATCACAAGCAATGTGAGAAAATGTAATAATGTAACCACTGATCTAATACATTTGAATCAACGTGTAACCCCAGGTCTTCAAATCACGGTAAATACTCGAAGGAACACAGGAACACACACAATCAACCACCTGAATTTCTCTTCAGGCTCTTCATTCACAAATAGATTACGTGGTGTCATAAATTAAGGTTGGTCCTACACACGCTGGTTTTAGACTAATGTAAATGGATGCAAATTTTTCATCTCTACCGGAACATATATCTGCATCTGCCAGTTTTGCTTAACCGAGAAAAGCGAGAGCAAAAAGGACAGATCTGTTTGGATTGAAAACACGTCCGGAATCTGTCGACATTTTTCTCTCAATTTGTTGTACAGCTACATTCTCAGTCCTCCAGTTATGTAAATCGAAGACGATAAAAATGTTTTAAAAGCTGCAGCGAGATTACTACAGCAACTTAATGAATGAACTTAACATACAAAATTACAAAATGCACTTTTTTTTTTTTTAATAATTAATACTGTAGTGATCCGTGGGTTTTGGTTTTTCGCAGTGAGAAGGCAGGAGTACTCCTCGGTCACCATTTTAATTCGAGCTCACCGAACATGGGACAGCAGCCCAAGCCCATTCAACTGTCTGTCTGCCCAACTTGTGGCTTCAACTCTGGTTTGGTCAGCCACATCCCAGAAGACCCCGGGGATGCGACAATACTAAAAAAAGAGAAGTGGCATATCCTTTAAATTACAGTATTTTATATCATTGTATTATCATCACTGTACACAACTGCACCAGCATGATGAATTTCAAACTGATACGCGGTAAAATGTAACACTATTAACCCACATCCAACGAGATAACTCCGAACAAGTCAATCCATTTTTGGGAATCAAAGTAGTCTCTTTTGTTTATAAGGCTTTGAATCGCTTCTCCTCCAGTCTCTGTCATATTTGTCACGTTATGTGTCAGTCTGTCATTGAGGCCCTCGACGGCGACTACTCATCGAAACCGCTTATCGTGCATTCAGAGTCACGGTTGGGCCGGAGCCAATCCCAGCCATTTTCGTCTTGTTATCGTATGTAACAAGATATGTCACACACGGGGACATACTGTTCAACCATTCACTCTCAAATTTACACATGGCCGGGGAATTCAGTGCCTTCGATTAACCAACGATATGCTCGTAGATTGTGGGAGGAAACTGGAACACTCGGAGATGACTGGTGTCGACATCATGAGAACATGCAAGTTCTGGACAGAAAGGCTTCAGTCTGACTTAAACCTGGATCATTCCTGCTATGAGGTGGAAGCGCTGAGCGTGCAGAATTGGCATTGCTTTTAGAGTAACCGTAAAGTATGGCATCTGGTATTATTATGGTAAGCTCACACATCAGGTCTTTTCACCATCATTCCTTTTGATTACAAACACTAATATTCAGTATTCAAAATATAAATGTCAATCATAATAATCAGTGATATCGCAGACGTTGCAAAAGCACCTGACTTATGGAGGAGTTTTTTGTTTTTTTTTCCACACTTTTGTGCTTTACTATCACCCATGCATGAGCAAGTATCGGCGACACTGGCAAAATAGCATGCCTTTGAAATAAAACATTAATAGCTTTAATATTCATAAAATAAATAATCCCTAAACCCCTGAGAACCAATGAAAACTTGAGAGTCAAGGGACTCAGGAGAAGGTATGCAATGATGAAGGGACATAAGAGCAGACAACATAGGAAGAGTGGAAGGAATGTGAGAATTGCATCACGAGATGTCCCTCAGCTAAGTAAGCCTATGGCAACATAACTAGGAACTAGTCTAGTCCGAACTATCGGCTCTCTCAAAAAGAAAGGTTTTAAGCCTCATCTAAAACAGAGAGAGGGTGCTCATAGATGGTTCCACTGGAGAAACCCATTGGTCTCTTGGGTAGGGATGTGCAAACCTTTGAAGATCTTTTCTAAGCAGCCCAAAAGGCAGTTTCTAAGGGTTGTGAAGGGCAACGTTGTCACAAATAAATGCAGACTCTGCACTATCTAGCCTGAATGAAAGAAGCTATTCATAATGAATAGGCGAGTCTTACTGACAGACAAAGAACGAGTTGAGGACACCATCAAAGAAGTTCTCGTTAGCTGCGGCTGCACTGGAAGATGGCCTGTCTCACACACCGGTTTGGACTGGATGGCTGGGCGGGGTTAGGTCCTTATCCAGGTGTTCATGGTTTGAAGTGTGCGGTTCTGTTTTTTTTTCGGTTGGATGCGCTGGAATTAAAGCCAGACTCGAACCTACGCTGGTTCGTCTCATTCGTACGATTGTTCCGCAGTATTTCAGTGTGGCCGAGTTCTCTAAATGCTGCCAAATGATAACCATGTGAATCATGCAGCACAAAAAGCATGACTTGGCAGCACTTTTGTCTGCAACATTGTAACAACGGTAAAATTGACATTTCTTGAATAATTTTTTGAAAGGGGTGGAAAATGCTCCATCAAGTGACAACGTATTGAGGTTGTTTCAAATGTGTCCTTGCTGCTTGAGAGACTTACGCAAGAATCCTATTTCTAAAATAAAAAAAGACTTTTCTTGATCTTGATAAAACTTTTGATGCAGCGTCCTTTAGCTGAACCCATCAGGAAACCTGTTGCCTCAACAGTCTGTCACCAGTCCCGCAGCCGGATTGTGACGGGACAATCACGAGTCCCTTGACAACGAATGCAAAGTGTCTGCAGTCTCAAGACGACGGGGAAAGAAAACACACAAACAAAGACATGAAATGAATAATGCTGTTTGAAGTTTTGGCAACTATTACCTTTAAAATCCCATCTGTTTTTCGAGGTCTTCCAGAGAAACGGCGTGTTTTGATAAATACCAAATGTCAGTCTTGCTTCCTGCTCCTCATCCACCCTCCGCCAGCGTCTCTCTTTAGACAGCTATTCGACGAATACAAGGATTTAGCTAAATTTTGATGTTTTAATATGAGATTCCATAACTTTCATGTGTGCGCGCTCGGATTATCTTGCTGTCTCATTCCGATCAGCTCTTTGCTTCCAATCCAGTCGCAATTCACCCGTCAGACCAGAGGTGATTAGCATATCAAGAAGGCTTTAGATGTGTGTGTGTGTGTGTGTGTGTGTGTGTGTGCGTGTGCCAACAATATAACGTACTCTTTGCTGCTGTCAATGTGAAAAGCTTCGCCGTTCAGACACATTTGAGGGGAAAGCTCAGGCAGGAGAAGAAAACTTTCGCTACCGAGAGAACAACTTGTAACAGCGTTTTCTTAGTCTTGCTAAACACTCGAAATGATTTAACACCTAGGGGTCTTTTTGTTTCTCATGAGCTGTCAGGCGTTAGCAGAAATGAACTAAAGGGACCTAATACACATGGGAAAGAAGTTGAGGAATCAAAATACTCTGGGAAAGTCTCCTCTGTATGAATGTTCTCTTATCTAATAACTGTAGACCCCAAAAAAAACATTTTGGCATGTAAGTGTGTGTTATTAATCATCCATAAGATGAATTTCCTCGCTATTCTGTGCAGGATAAATTGAGAATTTGACCTTTTAAAATGTTTTTTTTTTTATTCGAAGACGCAGCAGCGTTTCAAATGTTTGGAAAAGGTAATGGAGAGTGAGACCATTTGTGTTTGGATATATTGTAATCAAGACTGGGTAATAAAGAAATAATCTAACTGCAATGTCATTGCAGGCGTTAAATTGTTTTCATTCATTTCTTTTTCAATGAAAATTGTGTTGGAAAATATTTACCTCCAGATCTTGCTTCCTTTAAATAAAATGATAATATATCATTTCAAAATATCAAGAAATTTACATGACTGAGGGAGGGGGCAAATTCCCCACTTGAAATCTGTCTGTAAAATGACTTGGTAATGACAAACATGATCTAGTTGATGTAAAATAATAATGATAATAATAATGATAACAATTACTATTAATAGTTCTCATTGGTTAATATAAAATAATAATAATAATGATAACAGTTACGAATAACAGTTCTCAATGGTTGATGTAAAATAATAATAATAATAATAATGATAACAGTTACTAATAACAGTTCTCATTGGTTGATGTAAAATAATAATAATAATAATAATAATAACAGTAACTAATAACAGTTCTCATTGGTTGATATAAAATAATAATAATAATAATAATAATAATGATAACAGTTATGAATAACAGTTCTCATTGGTTGATGTAAAATAATAATAATAATAATAATAACAGTAACTAATAACAGTTCTCATTGGTTGATGTAAAATAATAATAATAATAATAATAATAATAATAATAATAATAATAATAATAATAATAATAATGATAACAGTTACTAATAACAGTTCTCATTGGTTGATGTAAAATAATAATAATAATAATAATAACAGTATCTAATAACAGTTCTCATTGGTTGATATAAAATAATAATAATAATAATAATGATAACAGTTACAAATAACAGTTCTCATTGGTTGATGTAAAATAATAATAATAATAATGATAACAGTTACTAATAACAGTTGTCATTGATACTATCATTTCTTATATACTGTTTTATGATTTCAAATGCTTGATGTAATGTAATTTGATTTGCCAGTGGACTTTTGTTATTATTATAGCTTGTGTTAATCTATTACCAGGCCAGTTTTGTAGGTTTTCAGCTCCTTCAATGAGCCAGATTTATATAGAAGCAAAGTGCTGGATTTTGTGATTTTCATTCAATGCGTGGCAGAGGAGCTTGTGATTATCTCAGGGAATTTGTTTTGCGATCTCGATGATCTTTGTGGGCAACAATATGTTGCGATATAGTATGTAGAAGGGTTGTTTTATCTTGTTAAAAAGACAAATAATTTCTGAGCAAAGCTGCAGTAAACCGGGGCACTTGCTGCCTTACCTGCTCTTCCTGTTGTTTTAAGGGATCTTATCTGCTAATGGCTTCTCAACCCGAGACCTCGAAAACAAACCCCAGGCTGGTGAGGGAAAACTGCAAAACAATTTCATGTATTGGGATATTGCAATTAATTACAAAAACCGAGTTCACTTTTTCATATTTTTTTAGGTATTTTATCAGGAATTGGTGCCTCCAAATCCTGTGAAGAGAAATAAATAATTGATTCAGCTTTGTATTTCAGAATCATTCGTGAGAATTTTACACTTAAAATCTCTAAAAGTTGTTCAAAGGCAGGTAAAAAAAACACTTGAACCAACCAGTTCACACACTTTTTATATGCATGATATAATTTTCCTGTTGTTTTTTTTTTTAAGTCGTGTGATCGCAGGGTATTAAATAATCCTTTTGAGTATTTTGAATTAATTGTCTCATTAACCTTTGACACCTGAGCTGGACCGATCATGGCTATTAACTGAGGGTGTGGTAATTACAAAGTTTGATGTTTAATGTCATGAATAATCAACCGTATATTCAGTCTCAACCAAACATTGTTCTGAGTCAAATTCCGTGCATTTCTATTATTATTTTCAGTGGTTTATACATTTATGTACTTGGGCTATGGAGGCCTGGCAAATGGCAATTGAAATAATCATCAAATATCATTGATTGTTCTTTGCATTTATGGAACCACTGAAAAAACTGAGGTCCAATTGCAGAGGTAGCGTCACCGGAGCCTGCAGAAAACCTCCGACAGAGTTCGGAGGACGTCCGGGCAAACCAGTGACCAACTACCCCTCTGATCAGCGCTGCTGTGGTGGTTCAATCCTCTACACTCTCTACACACGGGGGGAGGCAGGGAGGGGAATAATCTGCGTCACACACGTGGAATTCTCGATGAACTGTTTCTCAATCTTGATCCAGATGAGTCTCTTATCCCCGCTCCTGCTGCGCTCTTCATACAGACAGTCGGCACAAACAGAGCTCCCCCCAGGCAACTTCGGTGATGGTGTTCCAAAACTGAATTTCGGGCCAGTCTCTGAAGTTGTCCCCCTACTGCGCGGGGACTCTGACAAGTAGCTTTGAACAGGGTGTCCTCTGTCTGTTGAACAACACGAGGACGCCAGGTGGGGAGTATTTTGGCGCCAGATCTGTTCCGCTTATTTTTTGTGTTTTTTTCTGGTAGTCCTCAAACAGGGTGAGTTCAGTTCCTCTTTTGCGCTAGAGATGCCACATCAATCGAGAGTGTCACGGTTCTGAGTGCTGCAAGTTGCAAACCCAGAAGGGCATTGACAGCGGTTGCTGTGGACGGTACCGAGCTAGAAATGCAAGAGACATTCTTGTCGAGGCTTTAGATTTATTAAAAGTACAAATTACATTTAAATGTGAACATCACACTGCTTTGAAGACATAGTCAAAGGCAAGGAGGATTTTACTCCTCAGAATACCAATTTCAACTTAAAACAATGCCAGATTCAGGCGTCTAAAGATCGGTGTGGAAAATCGAATCACCCTTCGAATGAAAATCATTTAAATTGGAGAGAATGTGAGACTGAGGATGGAAAATTGTCGGGGGAAATAATGCAGCAGCATATTTTATCTGATTCGCACTGGATTCCCTTGAACAAAGCCTACGTAGCCTATAAAGTTAATTGTGGTCAAGATAAAAACATGTTCACATAATCACACCAACACCTACTTTAATACAATCTTTTTTTTTTTTTGATCACCTTATTGTTGGCCACGCATTTCCAATTCCGAATCTCTCTCACTTTTGTTCAAGAAAAAAAAAGTACTGTTTCAGTACTTTAAATCAGTCCATAAAAACAAAAACAAAGTTTGGGCAACCTCTCAATTTAACATTAGCAGGACTGTTTTTTTTTTTTTTTACATTACTTCACATTTGCATTATGAATATGTACAAACAGGAATATCAACACCATTTAAGTCCAGCACAGTTTGTTATATTTACATCATTGACAATAAAAGACCAAACTTTGCATTGCTCTTCTTTTTCATCTCCATTTTTCTGACTAATCACTCATTCCCACAAAGTGTTTGCACATCTCCGGGTGCAAAATAAAGTCCTGAGGTGTGGCCGGCTGCCAACTGCCCTCTCAGCTTCAAGGCGCCACTAGATAAAATACTCCTTTGGGTTTTCCTGACATGCTTTCTGGGAGTCAGTCTGGTTGCTGAAAGTGAAATCTGCACTGTCCTCAGGCTGGACGCCCTTCATCTCTTGGTTTCGGTAAGTCTCTTTTCTCCTGTACAAGAATCTTGCAGTAACTGCGAGGCCAGATACAAACACAAAGATGACCAGTGCGATGATACCTGCAAGTAAGGATAAAAATTCAAATTATTGTTAATTTTCAAGTAGTTATCTTTCCTTTTTTATTGCAGTTGTGGTCCAAACTGGCTTTGTCTGTTCATTCTCCTGCACCCTGAACTTTCCCGTCAATAGTCTTATTAAGGTCCAGATGTCCCAAATCCTTATTTCGAGACCCTGCTTTTGGACTGAAGCTATACAGAGGACAATCTTCCCGATAAAGTTCTGCTTTCAGAAAGGTATTAAGGTCACAACATAAAGGTGCCAGAGATGCATGACTAACACTATACCTAACCGATTTTTTTTTTTTTCGTCCCTTTATTTCTGTCTCTTTTCGGCATGGCCTCAAAATATACTTTCTCCCCGTCAAGTCTCTGTCCAACGTTGATGGAGTGTTATTGTCCTCACTACTGCACTATAATCTGTCTTCTTTCGAGATGATCTTTGACCTCCAAAATCCCAAACAACCAATCCGACCAAAGGAGAAATCCATCGATCCTTTAACACTAACCGATCCCTGTTTCTCTCCCATTGGCCCAGGTTCCCTCGCTGACGAACGGAAAGGCCGTAACTTTTGGCCCCGTATGGACTGCAAGGCCCAGTGAGGACAAACTGAGATCACTTTCAAGAAACATCTTCTTTCTCCTCGAGCCTGCTTTTGGACGATACCACCAGGCTAGGATCATCATGCAGGTAGACTTGTAAAGCAAAGCACTTGGTGAAGATCAAGAAAGGAGCTGATTGCAAGACTGTGTTTACCATGACTCTTCAGTCATTTTGAGCACTGATGTCTTGGTTGTGGCCAAACTCGCGAACCCGTTCAAAACGTTCATCAATGACAAACCGAGAAACGCAATGAATCTCTTGTAAAGTTTTTGGACGTTTTCCTCGGTTTATTCTTCATAATATCTTTTCTCCAGACAGCAACTTTGCCACGCTGATGCCTCTCACCCCACAGCCACCCTAATGTTGTACAGTGTCGTCCATTCATCTTTATCACTGCGAACACATCATCGGTTATTCAGACGTCGCTGTTCAACTCAGTGTTATGGGGAGGATGTTTTTTCGTAAGTGTCGTTTTTTGAAAACTGCAACTGAAATCACTTTTAAAAAAGGCATTGTGTGTTTCATTTCACAGTTTCAAATAGTTTAGTTTTCCATTTAATGAGCTGCTTAGAATGACAACATCACTTTTATATCTGTCCTTATATGACAAACGCTATCTTCATTTTGAATCAATATGACCCTGCAGAGAAAATGGAATTCGTGCAGACCTCACCTTTGCTCGCTTTCAGCGCAGTATCTCTCATTAATGAAACAACAGACACTTATCTCTGACCTTGTCTATTAAAGTCACAGGGTGAAATGCGAAAGAGTCGGTACCTCCAATCAGGGCAGAGTCCGTCCTTATGGCATTGACGAGAGGTTGACCCGAACCGAATGTGCCCGACTGGTCTGCAGCGGTGAGAAATGCATAAAGATTGAAAGAGAGGGAGAAACACAGGAAATAGAAACAAAGAAGCAGAGGAGCATGAAAAAACAATGATGAAAAGTGAAGCAGTTATCTTTAGGCACAGAGCAGACAGAGTTCACAGCTGCTGTCTGATGGGACTCGACTATACATCATATCCAAGGGAGAGAAATGTCTCTGAAAACTCGTTTCTATGGTTCAAATGAATCGTCTCAACAGGGAAACTTGGCTGTGGTCTCAAAAACGGTTACATCCATTGCCTTTAGGGAATCAATTGCGGCAAGTGGGTGCACCCAGGTGATCCGGTGAGCCGCTGAAGTGCAGGGGGTGAAGAATTATGTCATTCAGCACTTATAACATAAGTGTCGCTAGTACCAAAACTAGGCCAAAGATTATAATGTTCAAATAAATGCTGTTGTTGAGGGACTGCAGTAACAGAAAGGCAGTAATGTGTACGTTGACCCGAAGTTCAGCAGTGTTAGGTTCAGGAACCGGCCCACATTTCTTTCTGTAGAATTGAACACGGTATGCTGACCGAAAAATTAACCACGTGACAAACTGTCGCTGCAGCAACAGAATATAGTCTGGATTGGTTGATCTGGACAAAGCAAGCCGACTCATGCTTGAATCATATCATTTACAAAATGAGGATTTCAGTCATCGTGTTTTTCAAAACGCTTTAACAATTCAGCATGACACTGCCAATGTCGTACTGCAAATCCAGATTGCTGCTCGGCAAAGAAGCAACGAACGGGTGACACCTCGTGAAACTGCGCCGTGCGTTAAGTTTTGTGTTTCCAGCTTGGCCCACTGAAAATCGGAATCGCTTAAATGATAGAAAATTCTTCAGCCGATAGATTCTGTTCCTTTTTCCTGGTGATGAAAGGTAAAACTGCTCCTTGTTAATACAGTTGAAATCCACACACAATCATTGTATATCTCAGATTATCTAGCAATGATTCACATGTGCTGCGTATGAAAAAGCAAATCTAATTATCACTTGGATCATGTTGGATAGGACAACTTCTCTGGAAAAAAGTTCAGCTGATGTTGAAATAAATTAACTTCTGAGAGCAACGGCTGTTTTGGAAGTTTTCTTCCAAAAAATACCAGCTGTTTGTTGTAAAGAAAACTCTGTGGTCCCAGCAGTTCTGTATTTCCATCCTGAAAAGATGTCCATCAAGTTTTTTGACCAGAAAATTCCACTTGATTCTACAAACCCGCAGAGTGAATTTTATCACAATGAAGAGAATGTTTGAAAAGAAACCCTGTGTTTGTGTGTCTTTTTTTTTGTTTTTGTGCATTTGCAAATAGTTGTGTGGAGGTGGTTCATTAGTAAGGATGAGCAGCAGGTGGTGTCCAACTTTTGAGTCAGTTCACATTATTACCATTCCGGTGTGCACGTCCCCAATGAGATCATTAAAATACATGGTCACATTCTGTCGCTGCTTCCCATTCAAAATAGCAGTTTATTTTAGCAGTTAATTTTGCAGGTCAATTCGAAAACAGATACCAATCTCTACGTCGTTCACAGTGGCTGCATTGATTTAATCCAAAAACATTTTTCACATCTCAGTGGTTTCAGTCGTACGATTGAGTACCGCATCAACTATTAACTGAATGTGGTGAGAGTGCACAAAATTTCATTAGCCTTTTTTGTCGCAGCTAATTGCTTTTTTTGAATGGGTAAAATAAATCTATAAAATGCATTGAAAAACTGTTTACATCCAGGTCGCTTATTAAATGAAAAAAATGTGAATGGGCACGTTTTTGCTATTTTGCCTCTAGTTTGTTGATGTTCCATGTGGGAGTGGTACTTCAACGAGCAGAACCGCCCGAGGCAAAACAAGTGCAAATGGGTTGTCCCCTCGCAGACACAGCTCGGGGGGTCATAGTAGTGACAAGATAGAGTCCGCAGGTTACACTTTGAACAGCTGTACTTTCAACTGCATCCACCACTCTTACTCACGGTAGAGAGCAGGACTCCGATGCTTGCCTACACAGTGTGGAGTGCGCTTGGCGAGCATTTGGCAAAACTTGACATCACACACCGCTAGAATCTTGAGATGAACTTACTTCGATCATTCAATGTCCTGAAGTCACTGGAGATGATCACTACTGTGAGGAAGCATCGCATTGCATCACCCTTTAACTGATTAATTTATTTTCGTTGCGAAAAAGCTCAGGGTCTCACTGCAACCACGATGAAATTTAGATACACCGGACACGGCGGATTCTCTCCAGAGCCAGCCAATAAAAGTGCAGGAGAGACAGGGAAAATACACCTTCAGAATTTGACCTTCGTCCTACTTTGGCCATTGTTTCTACCGCGTGATGACATTTTGACTTCTGAGGATATTCTGTCCCCATAGTCACCAATGATTGTCGGTGGGGGAGAAGGTGCGCCTTCAAATCACTTTCCAGCTCAAGGGCATTTTCACAACAAAAATCCGTCCTTTTCATCTGGGGGGAAAAAAGTGAGTTGAAACAGGTCCCAACAATTGCAGACCCCAGGGAAAAAGAATCCCCGTGGATGCCGTAATTCCAATATATTTGTATTCGAGTGTATGTACGATCAAGCTAAGAGAACAGAAAACACAAAACGACTTAAGAAAATACTTCATTTCTCTTTTATCCTGTGTATTACACTTCACATATACACAACGCAGAGCCCACCTTTTGATACTGCAAATACCCAGATGTATTTTTAATTAACTACCCGGGATCTGGTTTAGCTTATTTGTTAATCAAGTCATGTTTATGGCCAGATAGTTGAGAACACGTCGGCAGAGCACAGACAGCAGCCTGAGACACGTGAAAAAACACCTCATCAACACACACGGAGAAGGAAAAGTCAGTGGATTGTGGCAGAAGATATTAAGTGTTGAAGCCATTCAGTAAAACATGATGTATTTCTTATAAATCTCATTAGTTTCTAGTTTTCCTGACTCCATCATAGGGCCCTTAATGTGGAAAAAATAAACACACACACACACACACACACACACACACACACACACACACACACACACACACACACACACACAGTTCAAGGTGAATTTACTTTGTCGCACTTTGGTTTTTGGTCAAAAACACAATGCAACTCTCCAGTTAAATGAGGAACTTTTCTTTTTTTTTTCCACTCGAACATGATATAATTGTTAAAGCGTTTAAAGGAAAGTCTAGCACAAGGATTTAACGAAAGAAACGTAGAGGAGAAATTATCTCTCTGAAATAAATGATCAATAATAATTAGGAAATGTCTCATTCATTATAATTTATTGTTTTCTAAATGTATTCAACCTTCAAATTACCTGGCCATGGGGATAATCTGATCCTGCTTCCAGAACGGCCTGATTTTTTCTTATGTTTCTGAAGTGTGCAATGTTTGGCAACTTCTTGTGGAACACTGAGTACTGCCCAAGAGATTTATCAGAATCAGAAATTCTAGAAATTCTAGTTTCTAGGGAAACTAGAATAAAAACGTTGAACAGGTAGTAAAAAAGGAAAGTACTTTGTTACAATATGTGTGATTTCTTGTTTATTATCAGGCAACGTATTAATGCATGAGTAATTTCTTCTAATTCTTGAGGACTTTTAAGGCATTTTGTCAAATTTCTACTTTTTGCTTTTCTGCACGTTTTAAGTTCCTCTTTTCACGTTGTCTGAATTAGGAAAGCGTTTTCAATAACATAAATATGTCGACCAGGCAACGAGAGATGTTTTCATGAGGACAGGAAAATATGAAAGAGTATTTTGGATGAGAAAAAAAACAACAAAAAAAAACGACGACTCCAAACTGGGTCTTCGCTCTTACCTGACAGGTGGTGTGTGTTCTCCGCTGCATGGGGATTGGCCGACGCTGGGGAACCACAATTAGACCGGACCAATGGCCCGATGATAGTGATGGCGCTGGAGTCGGGGTGCATGAGAGCCGCTTTCAGAGGGCTGATGGAGTTAAACTGGACGGCAGACAGACAGCCGACAAAGCCCGTCGATAGTAATCTGGCCAGATCTGGGTCCATGTTGTGAGAGCCTGGAGGGATCAAAAGGTTGGGAGATTTCCTTTATTCAACACTAAGAGATCCCTTTCTGCAAAACTGAAAGCGAAATTTGCTTTGCATTTATACGCACAGGTTCGGATACGAAATCAGGAAAAAGACCTCAGGAAAAAGTGTATAGTTTGAAAGAAAAAATAAAGTTTTATTTGATTATTAGCTGTCATGCTACTGAGACTGAGGCGGTACAATTTTGAGACTTTGGCTTTTTCTCTACGAGCAAGATATACAAATAACAACCCTTTTTTCATGCTTTTTTTTTTTCAAAGAATTATATTTACATTATATTATATTAACAGGTTCAGCTTTTTTCTCTGCAACTGATACTGCAGATAGAGGGATGAGTTGGAGATAATTAATTAAGAGAAATGTGTATTATATGGAGCTCAGACAGCTAAACAGACTGCGCCGCCCTCTTGTTCCACTGCGGCTGTATATGAATGCTGTCTTTGCTGAGTCTCATTATCACCATAATTGTAGCTGGTTAAACTTTATGATCATCATCATTGTCATAATTGTCCCATTGCTTATCTTGAGCGGCTCTGCATCGGCAGCAGACTGATTTGGCCAACCCAGACGACCCCTTCCTTATCGACATCCTCTCGCTTTTCTGGGGGAATTTTAAGCCGGTCGCCCCACTCAACACCCTCCAGGTTGTCCACTGACATCTCCCGGTAGATGGGCGACATAGATAAAAAATATAAATTATATTTTTTGGCCAAAATAACATAACCTTACGTACCAAAAAGTGTATGCTGTGAGGAGAGTAAAAGAGGCAGCGCTGAGGCTAAAGATAGACTTTCGTTTACAACCAGAAGCTCGGGATTTGTTAATTAACCGGAAAACCCTGAATATTAAAGAATCGCTCTCATCAAATATTCTGACATTTAATACCAAAAAGACAAATGGACTATCTAACACGCTATCGGCGGGTGACTCGGTGAAATTCATCCAATATCACAATTTCCAAGAAGTGTCGTTCCAAAACCATTACCATCTAAATTTCTGCATGGAGAACATACAGACCGCCCCCCTCTCTCTCAGACACACACACACACACACACACACACACACACACACACACACACACACGCGGGGCAGGGAAAGCAGCTGCTTGAAGAGTCAACATAACCTCAAAATCACTGTTGTAACAAGTGGCACCTAAGAGTGTGAATCAGTGACTGATAGATGGTTGCTTTCAGCGGGATCATCTGCATGTTAATGAAGACGACTGCAGCTTGAGACCCCCCCCCACCCCCCCCTTCCTTCCCAGCCCGAGTTCCTTCCGGCTTCATTAGTTTGGCTGATTGATGATGGGGTTGCAGGATGCGACAGAAAATCCACAATCCTGCCGCCGCTCCGATGCTCATCTGACAAGAAATGAGGACCGGTCACATGTTTACATAACGGGTTGGCGACGAGCACTAAGCCGACTCCCAATATATAGAGGCTTTACGTCTGACGCGAGCTCTTGGTGAATCAATGGCATACAACAACACCGGTTCCTTTTTGTAGCTAACTGTGCGGTGTAGCATCTGTGACGGACGAGGGAAGACGTGAGAATAAAACATTAAATCAATACCTGAAAGTGATATCTCAAATGATTAAGAGGCTTCAATCACTTCCACCTTGAAACTTTGATTTACTCTGTGCTCTTTACTTTCTAGCTGTGTGTCGCCTGTAATAGACAACTCTTTTGATTGAGATCGACAGATGGTGCGTAATATGTTTAATGAAGAAAAACAACACCGATTAGCAGGTTAGGGCCTCCATATATTCACTTTTCTGTGGGGTACTGTTCGGAAAACTATTGAACCGTTTCTCAGTGTTTGTTCACACACTTTCTCTGAAATTCATTCTGGTGCACATTTTTTAAATTTTTTCATTTGTTCATTTTTTTTCTTTTTTAATATCTTGTATTCAGTTTGTTAGACTTATGTTTTCTGTAATTGTATTGAATATTATAAATATTAATATAATATATATTGATATGACAGACAAACAAACAAACTTTCCTTTTGGGTGATTTTCTTGCTGACTTAAAGGCATCTCTTCAAGTGATTTTAAATATATAGATGAGATACAAACCTGCGTCAATTTCTCGTTCATATTTCAGATTATGTGTGTATTTGTCTTTCCTGTTTTTTTTTTTCCCTCGAATGTTGCTGCTGCAACACCCGAATTTCCTTTATGGGGATCAATAAAGTATTATCTTATCTTATACTATCTTATCTTAATTTAAGCAATCGCTTCAAAGGTTAACGTCTTCAATCGTAGATGCAATTTCTATCGATACGAAGAGTCAGTGTAGACTATTAGAACACAAACGTAAAGTTATGCGCAGCCAAAATATCGAGACTCAAACTCTGATTAGCATCCATTAGCAGTGTCTTAGAAAATTCTAAATCAAACAGATAAAGCTGAAAAGGGCGGTGTGGCTCTGAGGACGAGAGCGGTTGTCCTTGGAGGTGAACATTCCCGGTTCAATTCCAGCGCTCCTCCTAGTCTGCTATTGAACCGCTAACTGCTCCCCTGGCGCCGTTCAGTAGCTGCCTTCTGCTCGTGATTCCTCCATGATGGGTTAAAATGCAGTGGTCAGATTTCACTGATGTTGTGCCGCATGTAGAAGTGAATGTGAAAATAAAGGTCTTTTCAATCCAAACTGTCATGTTACAGAAAACACATTCTCTTGCGTGCTGGTGATTTTTGAAACCAGTCTTATAAAAGTTTCATAAAACTTGTATATTGCATAAACTAATTAAATAGCAATACCGGTCTTTCTTTCTGTAGTCTTTACTTGCCCCAGCTAAAAACAAAGACACCATTCAATGTTAATGCTTTTTGGTTCACGGTTGGCACACGTCTTTCTTATGAGAGCTGTGCCGCTCCAACCCTGGCATATCTTGTCAAAAACACCTTGTATGTGATGGTATGTGATGCAGCTGTTTCAAGAAAACATGAATAAGTCACCACAAATCCAATTATCGTCGCGCTCCACTTGTCTACGTGTTCATCGGGAAGAGATGTTGACCCTCCTTTGGTGTAAAGCGCTTGAGATTATGATTTAACTCTCAACCTTTTTTGTTATCCGTCATCCGTGTCATTGTGTGCAATGAAAAGGGTTGTTTTCAGAACATGAAGTTCTCAGCCTCCAAAGCAAGGTGCGTTGAGTGAACCCACTGCCATTTAACAGCATAAATCAAGTCAAAGGAAAATGTGCATTTAACTGTAAAGAGGAACAACAAATGCATTTTATGAAGCATTTTTCTTTCATTGTTTTATAATCAAGGGAAAGAATCCATTCCGCCACATGTCCGCTCTCCTGAACTCCAACAAAAATGAACAGATGGTTAAGTAAGAACTTAAAGGGTCTTTTCCATACGCTCATGTAGTTTAAACATTTCGTACTAATTTAGATGTAAACTACTCTAAACAAACTGTACAATATAATAACCTTCTGTGGCTTACGATTGTAAATTGTACTGCAATGGTATGTGACAATTGCAACAATTGTCACATACCGGTTGTTGTTTTGCAAAATCTCTATTTCTTGTGTAGTCAACATTAAGATCATGACATTTAGCTGAGGCGGCGTTCCTTGTGACCTGCTGAACAGCAGTAATCAGACTTGCACTTTGAGTAGGAGTGGTGCTCACTGCCTTCAATGCATTTCAATGCTTTTGGGGAGGATTGTAATTTGTCTAATTTTGCAGCTATTCCTAAATGGACTGCTACATCGACTGAAATGAAACATTTCAGAACAGTGGCTAAAATCGTTCAGACTTGCTTCCGTCCCTCCTCACTTACTCTGAATTCTGCCCATCGCCAAGGACTTGATGGCGCTGAATTCTCCATCAGATGTTAGATTGAAGTCTTCCCTTGTGTTTTGGTCGATCTGTAAGAAGATAAATATTTTAACTCCTTTTTATGAAATCATGTTTTTTTTTTTTTATATCCGTAGGATTTTAGTTCTTCTAACATAAGTGGTCACATGGGAATGACACAACATCAAACTCAAACAAGGGATAAATCCATCGCTGGAGGACAGACAGCTTTCTCAGCAAAATGTACAGCGTTTTTCCCCAACATCAACCAAATTACGCAATTCAAAGAAGGTATTTTGATGAAAAGTAAAGCACAGGTGAACTAGCGTGTAGTTAAAAACAATGATGTATTGGGAGCTTTCCCTGAGTAGTCATTTGACACCGTATTTACTAAACTTGGTGCAGATGGCATCCTAAGGTCATAGAGTTGATGCATACTTGGACAACCCATATAAACCTTTTTGAGGTGAGCTGGCTTCTGATTCGTGGTATACAAACATGCCAAAAATGTCAACACAAAATAGATACAGGGAGGGACAGTTTGTCTACATCTTTTATAGAAAAACTGAGCAATGGACTTGTGAGCCAACTCTGTGAACACCACAGTGCAGGTTAGCCGCTTGATTGATGGAGCTGGTTGGTTTTATTAACACATTGGCCTAATGATTTAACCACACCCCAACACCTCTGCAAAAAGACAATTGCACTTCAGTCTGAGCTGGTTATGCCCATGTGCACTGTCACGTCCACGGAAAGGAGTACAAGTTATGGGGCAATATCAAGGTAAGGAAGCCGCAACTCTTACTGAACCCATCAATATGACAACCCAACTGCCATGTTTTATCGACATGTAACTGTTTTGTGCGGCTCCCCCCCCCCCCGGAATGGAATCATCCTTTCAGGTGGTGTTTAATGGGCTCAAGGGAGCGCTTCTCCACTAATGGTCAAAACTAAATGGCTAAATGAATCAAAAGTCAGATCAGAAAAGAATAACGCATAATGTTGGAGTCATGAGAATGACCCAAACATGGGAATTAGCAGGTGCAGATGATACTAATAATAAAAATCCAGAATAAGAAGGAAGAAGTGGGATATACAGCCAAAACAGTACAAAATAAATATAACACCTAAGTATAAAGCAATACCAGACAACTGCTATCACAGTTGTGCAGTTAGAAATTTGACCTATTTCAGGCCTACAATATACGTGTATACCTCTGCTCTCTGGGTGGATACATTTTCTTGAATGGCAGAACAGGTAAACTGACACATTCAACCATGTTAATGTCTGTTTGGTCCACAACATCGGAAAAAAAAAATACAACGGGAGCGTTGTATGTTTTATTTTCAAATGACCGCTTTTGTCATTTAGGGGTAAACAACAGAATGATCCGTATTTCTCTCAAAAATTGATTCACAAGGCCCGAAACTGTATACATTGAGTCGTACAAAATCCTTTTCATTAAAATGAATGAAGGGACACCTCCAAAATAGCATGCAGACCTATAAGATATAAAATCAAAAAGACAAAAAAAAAAAAAAAAAAAGTGAAGTGTAAAATATATCCAGGGGAAAAAAAAAAAAAGATATGAGGGGAAACTTCCTGGTCAGATTTGACCAAACATATTGATTTATGGAAAGCAAAAATAGTTCAAGAGTCGAAAAAATAAATAAAAATGTTATAGACGGGGATTTTATCAGGAAAAAAAAAAGAAAAATACATTCGCCGTGGACAAGGATCACTGCTGATTGGACAGGCGGGAAACTTGTGCCTCAAATGATATTGCAATCAGACTTATGACAGCAATCATTACAGGCTGATGTATAACTAGGAATGCTAAATCCATGCACCTCAGGGGCATATCTCGAAAATGTCAGGGTACGGGTTTCAGTCATTACTCAGTTGCAGGCATAATATTTTATTAACATAAAAGAATCATCATGGAGCCTGTTTGAGAATTCAAATTGTGAAAAGATGATAAAAAGGCATTATAAGACAACAACAATAATAACGACCGTAATACAACGGACATTTCATTAAAAGTGAATGCTCTTGCGGGCATACTGCATGTTGGTTTGTACTTCTATAATAAAAGAAAAAAAGAGTTTTTTCTAAGAATAAAGACACACACACACACACACACACACACACACACACACACACACACACACACACACACACACACATACAAGCAAACTGGATGAGGGACTGATGTTCGAAGTTTGGATGAGCACAAAAGGACTATGTCTGACACAACAGCTGTAGCTCACGAGATACATTCAAAAAGCTTTATGAATTGCTTCTCCAATTGAAGTTTTACCTTTTTTATCTATTAAACGCACAACGCACACCTGCTCTAAGAAAGCAGAGAATTTGATCCTCTGGTTAATTCTCCAAATACTCTTAACGTATTTTACTCTCTGCCACTGATGATGACTTGGAGGAGCACGTATCGCCATCAAACGATTCCACCTCTCAGGAATGACAACCAAATGTCAAGCACATGTGGAACGTTTCTTTTAATACCACATTCTTTGACACATGTTGTAAGATGGGAATCTCTTAATTATGTGTTCGCAGATCTGAGTGCTCGAGCACTACAGGGCCACTTCTGGCTTTGGCACAAACCAGTCTGCTGGCGATGAGGTCATTTTCTCAACAAGAGCAGCACTTGCAGCATGTGCTCTGGTTTGATTAAACAATGCAGACGTTGTAAATGATGTAATTTCTCTCTCTCTCTTTCTCTCTGACACACACACCTTTACGTAAAAAAAAAACAACAACAAATGCAATGATTATATATACACGTTGGAGTTAACTGCAGTGTAAAAGGATGCTAAGTGCAGTCTCAAAAAAAGAATGATTTGTGTGTTGGAACCAAAAATCAATCTGAATCAGTCAGGAAGTGAACACCTCCTGCTTCAGACAGCCTTTGGGCCTGCTCCCCATGATAAAATGATTCAAAATGATTGGAACTGATAAGAGGAGCAACTCATATTTCACTGTAGCCCATAGCAGTGAGTCAGGTGGCTGCAGCCACATGAGGTCATCCTGTATTTCATCTCAGGATGCTGATGAAGGCATTCATACTGATGGAGCCTAGTTTTCCTCATTTATCATCTTTGGCTGCTGTCAACAAGATGAAAGTTATCACTTGATCTCGATATGATGAACACATTTCACATTTCTTCTGCGGTTCTTGCAATGTGTAGTTTGTCTGCACTGTTATGCTGTGGTTGCATCCAGGACAGCAGCTGCAGGAGGCTGAACTAAGAGTAAAGTGCTGACAAGGGCTTAATTACAGGACAAGACACCACTGTGCTGCACCGTTGCAGAGGAGGAGGGATGAACTTTGTGAACATCTGTGAAAACAACTCTCCGACCAGAAAAAAATATCGCGCCCTTTGGGGTTTCGCCTTTCTCAATTGAAAGGCTCCTTTTTCGATCTGCTGGTCTCAGGTTTTGCTGAAGGTATTTGATGATGTAGACCATATGCATCGCATTATCTTTGAAAAGCAAAAAACACAAAAGTGTAAATTTCAACAGATAAATGAAATGGAGAACTAACTTATCAAAGCATTTTTCGAAATATAGATCACACCCTGTGTATAATCAACACATAAAAATCGTAAAGAATATAAATTCATTGCAATGCGTAAAACAGATATATAGCGCAACACAGGGAGGATAACGTGGTTTACAATGTCATTATACAGATATAAACTAAGAAGAGACTCAGTGTGCTCTCCGATTACTTCAGGCAGGTCATTGCAATGTCAAAGAACCCTAACGGCAAAGGTGTTATCTCCCTTGTTAACAAGCGTCCACCTCGGATCAACAAAGAAAGATGCTTCCGAGGATATGAGGGAACTAGGAGGGATAAATAGCGCTAAAGGATCTGATAACTCCAGGAAGGCGTCTCAGAGCTTTATAGATAATCAATAAAACCTAAAACTCAATTGTAATAGCAACACACAGCCACTGAGGGGGAAATAAGAATGGAGGAAATATGGTTGTGATTTCTGTTCAGACGCCCTGTTTTAAATAGGCTGTAGCCTGGAGAGAGATTTTTTTGTGGGTTCTGGAGAGCGATGGGATTACTGTTGTTTGATCAACAAGTAATGACAGGGTGGAAGATGGTCTCAAGAAGGTTTCTTTCTGGACTAATAACTTGAAGTTATAATACACTAACCAAACTAGGTGTTGTAAAAGACCAACAGTCAAAATGGTTTGCAGGATCACAGCTCAATTAGATTTGGACGTCATTGTTCAACAGCATTCATGTGTCTGAATATGCAAGACGCAAAGAGGAAAGGGGCGGAGAGGAGCCAGAGCGAGGTGGCCGACACTAACCCAGCTTGCAAGGCGGACCCAAGAGTGTGGACTCAGATGCTGCTGAGGAACGTAACATCACATCCTGCAGCTTCTTCTCGATTTTCACTACGCTATTGGGGGGAATGACGCCCCCTTCACTTTCTTCACCTGTTCCTGCACTTTATATCACTCTCTCTTTCTATCTCTTTATATACCAATACATTTATATATATATATATATATATATATCTGTGTGTGTGATTGTGTGTGTGTGTGTGTGTGTGTGTGTGAGCATCCGTGTGTGTGTGTTACCTGCAGAGACACAGAGTCCATGCGTCTCCTGATATCAACAGTGTGCAGTTGTCCGTTGGCCAGATTCTTTACTCTACTCCTCAATACTTCAGCCGGCGTGCTGCCGTCCAACTTATACCTCACTTCTAGCACATCTACACACAAAATTCGGCAGACACACACACAAAAATAAACAGCGTTGGAATTAAGATCCCGTCAGAAAGGTTTAGTGAGCGGAAATTATTCATTTTTGATATCTAAAAATAGGAGATTAGTATTGAAATGATGTCGGCACTGTAGGATTAAGCAATAAGAAGTTCCATAAAGTAAAAGTGAGGACGGGCACATTTTGTAAATCTACAGTCTGGTTACTATACTACTGAGGACTATGAAATAAAATGAATGAATGAATGAACGGTAGACTATTTTAGAAGTCAAAGCACACTCCTCTTAACAAAATAGAGTTTAAATTGTTTAAAATGTTAGCTAGAGTTACATGAGGAGTGAACTAGTGCATTTATTAGAAGACTAGAAGGATAAATTATTTCTATACATTTCATTTCATAGCAGCTTCTTTATACTTTGTACAAACTCCTCAACTTAAAACACTACCCAGGAATACTGTTATCTTTTAATTTGACCTCAGCTACCTTCAGCTGTCCTGAGTACAAATGGGCTCTTTACAAAAGGTCTGAAGAGGTTGGATTTGGACAAGTTTTAACAGTAGCGAGGTGTAAAATGAAATGAGCCATCTTGGTGCAAACAAGAGGAGGCTCTCAGGGATTTAATTGGACACTTAAGTGTAAGTGCATATACCTGATGACATGACTGGTAGCATGAAAGCCTAATGCTCTGCTGTCCATCAGCATTCTTTGCATCATTAACACCAGAAAAAAAAAATCAATTTACAGCTAATCCCGGAGGAAAGTGCCACGCTATCAGAGTCGCAAATGCTAAGAAATGTAAATTTAACCTTAAAGTGCTTCCGACTTGTCATGAAAGCCGAACTTAATTATTAGATGCAAAAGTTTATGAGACACACCAGCAAACTTTTCTGCATTTTTTATTTTTTTTTTAAGCACAGTGTTCATGTCCCAACCCCACTCCTTCACACCGAGCAGGTGTGACCGATAAGACCCGGGAGGCATTTTATTTCCTGCCTCTGATAAACAGCGGCCAGCCAAGGTGGACAGATGAAAATGCAGTCGAGGCTAACAGGGTGAATCCAGAAAGGATGGCTCCGAGTGATCCTTCGAAAGATCTGGTAGGGCCGCGGACATGAAGGAGGAGGAGAGGACGAGAAGGTGACGGCGGGGAGAAGTATGAAAAAAAAGGTATGAGTGTACATTTGAAGGGGCAATTTGTGATTATTTCAGTCGTGGTCTTTTGCCAAAGGTTGGCTTGGCTTTGCCACAATGCATAAGTAGTTGAATGAATAACTGAAATTGCATAATAAGGGAAACAGCTATTCTATGAAAGCCCGAAAAAGGGTTCGATGCAAAGAAGTGCTTTTTTCACTAATTTATGAATAATTTCTTATAATTTAGCAGGGATATTTTAATAACAAATTAAATGCGAAATCAAATGTAATTGCGCTCAAGCTACTTTACATTTACACCATTTTGTTAGAATTTTTAGAGGCATCGGAGACAAATGTATGCTTGAAATTTTATATAAATTCAATATTTTTTTGAAAATCGAACAGCTCTCTTTTTCCATTTTGGGAATTTTTTTCAGCAAATTCAGGTTTAGGTCGCAGGTTGTGAAAACACCACACTGCTAATACTGTGCATTTGAGCTTCAAATGAAATATTCACAGGCCAATTGACTTGGTGAGTTTTCACCTCAGTCTTGTCAATCATAAAGTCATTATCTGAAACCGCTGCTCAACGTGACCTTTAGGCATCCTATATTCGTTCAAATCAGTATTTGTAAGCGCAAGAACAATTTCAGCTCAGGAACTGTCAGGCGTTATTTTAATTTCCGTCTCAGGATGTGGTATTTTTTCTTTCAATTTTATAAGAGAAACAGCTTTTTACCAGGGTTTCTTTTTTCCATTATAACACAATGATATTTTTTTCTCCTTTTCACCGTTTTTTTTTTTTTTTTTTTTGTGACAAATTATATGTGTCATGTGTAGAGACTCGAGAAAAAACTCCTTCACGTCAGGGTGGTTTGGGCATCTGGTAAGGACCCAGCCAGGCGTCAGTGTGGTAAAGATGTGAATTCAAATTAGCTGATTTTTTGGGACCGCAAGTTCATGTGAATATCCATCTTGCAAGGTTTCCGGTTACTCGTTTTGGGAAACAGAGGTAGATTAATTAAGGGAGTCTTTTTCAGGATTGGACCTGGGGCGAAGTCTCAAACAAACTGACTGCTGTAATCTCCTGCAGAGATTAGTTGATAATGCTAGCTGGTGTATCCCAATTGGAGACAATTCCAGCAATGAAAGCAGAAGCAAAGGGCCGAACTGGAAACCATGTTTTTCCCATCCTCCCATTTTGGCTTGATAGACAGAGGGCTCATCCTCTCACCTACAGCGTTCCCGTCTGGAAAGTACCCTTGCCTCTGCAAGTGGTTTGGAATATTGAGAAGGAGAGGCGAGATGAGTGATTGGATGAGGGGGATGATAGCTCAACATATAAGGAGATGGGAAACTGATTATTCGATAAATGATAAATGATCAAAAGTGGCCATGAAACTTTATAGCTGCTTGTTGGTTGTCATTTTAAAACTATTCTAAAAGTAAGTGAAAGAAAACAACAACAACAGCAAAGCATTATTCAAATAAGAGGACAATTAGAAGTAAAAGATAGGATGCAAAATAAAAAAAAATATTACAATTGTCTCTTGACGAGAAAGTCAAAAGTTATCAACAAACATACAAATTAGAATGACAAATGTAAAAATTGTCACCGTGCTTGTTGATTAGCAGGGCAAGGAACCCTCTGTAGTAGGACGTGACAAAGAGCAGCACAGCTGGACTGTGGTTGGTCCTGAAGCTCAGGGAAACACGCTCTCCCCTCTGGGTGGCATCAGAGTAGATGGAGGACGGCAGCATGCTGCTGTTCCTGCTTGGGTCGTAGGGCTCCTTAAAGGTGTAGCTAACTGACGTTCCCAACTTGAAGCTGGCAGACACCTCTAGAGGACGGACAGAAATTTGTTTTGAAATGAACTCAGAACTGCTCGTGGTGTCACATAAGCTGCTGGGTCTTCAAGATATGCTAAGCAGCATCAAGCAACAGCATCGATTGTGGTAAGACCGACATGACAAATTGTGCTTACACATGACATTCTACTCGGAAGGTTGAGTGGTATTAAGGTTGCATTTTTAGGTCTGTTACAACTCAGGTTCCGCGATCATGACCTTATTTAAGATGCAAGTGCCTGCAGGACTTCGTAACCTTTGAAAGCAATTCTGGCAAACATAGCTCTGCCCCTTAAAAGATCCCCCCTAGTTAGGGGTTAGTGGTTTCCAAACCTTAAAAAACTTGGGTTATATTATCTACAGGGATGGATTTTTTTAGATTTCCATTTAGTTTTTTAGATTATAATTCCTCTAATGGTTTTGGTAGTTGAATCTGGGATTTTTAATTTAATTTAATTTAATTTAATTTAATTTAATTTAATTTAATTTAATTTTATTTTATTTTATTTTATTTTATTTTATTTTATTTTATTTTATTTTATTTTATTTTATGTATATATTTTTCATCTTCAGGTACGTTCTATCTAAGTTTGAGGTGAAAAACAGCCTGCGCAGAATAGAAGGAATTCTCTATATCTTAAGTCCTCTTTTTAATGCAACCAGTTCAAAGTTACGTGAACTGTTAGGCAAAAGTAGCTGAATATTCATCAATCGGATGTCCATTGAAAGTCAAAGCACAGCAAGCAAAAAAAAATACTATCTCGGTTGAAATTCTGTGAGATTGGATATCTAATGGAAAGTATGAGTGGTCGTATTACATTTAAAGATGACTTTTGTATGAAAATAAACAGACCTATACAAGCATACGAGTACATTTCAATGTAAGTGCATGAACACATTGCTTCTATATTGATATTTCCAATCTGTGGCTCCAAGTGTTTACATTTTCTTTTGTGCATTATGACACATTGTTTATCCTGTTTACAATAAGGTTCTGAGCACGGAAGAATACTGGACAAAATGTTTGACTCTGGATGTAATGAGCCATCTGGAGAATAATTGCTATCATTGTGGCGCGTGATTTCAGTCTCTTATGTACATGGTGACAGCATGAGCTGAGCTTTCTGGGACTGTCTGATTAGTCCCCTGTTCCCTGACCTGGAAGGAATCATCTTTGTTCCTCCTGGATTCGAGGCTTAAAAAAATAGGCCTGAGTCTCCCCCAGTCACAACCCTGCTGTCAACTGACCCACCTCAGTCTCGCCCCAGTATGCCACCCCAAGGGCACTTTCTCTGACCCTTACGTGACAATGGAGAAGAATTTAAAATGAGAAATCAACTCTGACAAAACTCAACACCAGGTACTTTGCCACTGATTGACAACCTCAGTAACCTTCACAAGGGAATTGTTCTCACATCACCTGAAAGAAGTGGTGATCGCTTACAGCCTCTGCTACTCCGACAATGACTGCACGTCTCCGGATGTGAGTACAGCACTGATCTTTGGACTGAGGTGTTCTGGTTGGAAATGCATTTTATTTCCAACCTTCAGCTCGACACGGCATTTCTCTAATGTATGTGCTGCACAGAGGCTGCAACACTGTTCGGGTTTAGATTAAGCAGGCGGTTTTGTACAGTCACTCCCCATACCGGTATCTTTTCCATCGTCTGTGAAGCCCCTGGCAGAGCTTTGGGGGCATCAAGTGGACCCACATTCAGGGCACCTCCCAGTGACTCCAAAAAGGGAGAAGACATCGGTGGATTTTTCAGCTGATATCCAAAAACAAACACCGTAGATCCCGTTCCCTCTCACATAATTGCAACAAAGCAACTGTTTCCTTTTGGGGAAACTCTAACACACTGACTCTCAGCTGGGGACTTGTGAGCAACTCCACACAAACCTCATGCCTCTCACTCTGAACGGCTATGGAAAAAAAAGACAGCCCAAACCCTTTGTGGGAGCTTGGCTCCAAAGCCCATGTTGTACAAGGAGGAGAGTCCAACTATAATTAGCAGGTAGTACTCCACCCCAGAACCCATAGATTGATGGTTCCATGTTGTCTTAGGAGTTGAGGCTCGGTCCTGAGGTGTTCACCAGCGATCTACTCGCTTTTCTCCCGCAGACTGACCCAGTTTCCCTATTCCAGGCAAGTAACTTTGTCTGGAATACAACGCCTCTTTGTATCATCATCATCATCGGGGACTTTTTGAATCTTTCTTTGTTTAGACCCTTGAATAGGACAGCTTTGGCTTGGGACACCCTCCCAGGAGCTGATACCCCGAAACAACACAGTTCCAAAAACCAAAAGAGTTCATGCAAACTTCTTCCCAATGACAAGGTGACAGTTCGAGTGCTCCCACTGACTGATGACACAGCATTATCTGCAGAGAGTGAACGGATAACCGGGCGCCAAGATTCCCGCCCTGCAAAAATAGCAAATAACAGCTTTTGAATATATTATAAAAAAAAAAACAAGGTCTTGCACCTGTGTGGCAGAAGACTCCAATGTGGGGTGACAGGCCACAGTCGCAGTGGAAGCCACTGTCTCTCTCCACGCACTGGCCCTGGTTCTTGCACAGGGAGCCGTAGCTGCTGCAGTGACCCGGGCAGCCAGGCTGGACACCGGGCGTGATCTTGGCCCTCTCCTCCAGGTCAAGAGTCATTCCATTCAACTGCAGGGATCGAATACAACCTTGAAAGCCCTTCTGTCTGGAAGCCGTCCCTCCTGGTGAGATAAAGCATTGCATCAAAATATTGATAAATATTTCCATAGGACAGAAGTTGCGAGACAAACACACAACACAACAATCAGCAACGATGGTTGACCAGGATGAAAAAAGGGTTGGCGACCGCTGGTCTAATACACTTAAAACCCAACCAGAAAACAAAGAAAAGCAAAAGTCAAGTATTTGTTTCTTATTTTACCATTTCTCTTCAGTTAGATTTGATCCCAAATATAATGTCGGGTAGAATTGTATTCCTCTCTTCAATGCAAACTCGTGAACCTCAGGGTGAAGAATTGGAAATCTTTTCCTGGTTTACAGCTAATTTCATTCTCAGTTTTAGGTATTTACTATCAATTTACTATCTGCTCTGTCAGCAGCAACAGGTCAGTCAAGCGCAAGTGAGAAACCTGATGTGACCTTATGCGTCACGGAGGTCTAAAAAATGAATTGACCTGATATTGCAAAAAAACAACAACAATTAACTCTTACAATGCGGATAGCTATATTACTTAATTGCAATACATTTTCACATGACAATATTACTGCCAAAACTTCCATAAATTGCTACAGACTCCACTGCCTTTGTTACAGAGCTTTTTCCTATTTCCTTTCGTGTTGAAGCATCTCAACACTCGCTTTATTTCCATTTCTTTTCATCCCCTCTGCCGTTATCTGTACCAAATTCACATGGCGCCTCCGCTATCCTCGACAGCTGGAAACTGTCAACACTTTTCTTCAAATAACACAATGAGAGGGCAAAGAAATGGGACGATGGAGATGGAAAACTGTTCTTTCTGGCACTGAACTTTTATAAGATGTCAGATAGCACAATACTAGCTGCTCCTGAATGTCAGGTTGAAGCTGCAGTTCTTGTCACCACGTTACACGGACATTGCTGTTTGCAAAGCTCAACCATGACAACCGCTCGTCTCTCCTTAGATCACAGCACAAGACTCCGAGCGAGCGAATACTCTACAACTCTTTGTATGCAAAAGTTTTAAGCTGACAAACTTTGAATAGTTTAGCAGCAGCAGCTTTTCCTGACCATAAATCAAAGTGCTTTGTTAAAAGTCTCCTCCAGGCCTTGCCTCTCTTGACTGGTATAAATTAACGAACAGTGTGAAAACAGAAGAACATTTCCTTCTGACGTGACACAAAGGAGAATAATTTACTTGCAAATGTCTGCTGGAAACTATTCCCCCAATTAAGAAGGGTAAATGAATGACAATTATTGACAATCCTCTCATCTATTGTCTCATTTTAATTAGTTTTGTATCTACAGTTAATTGATATCTAATAATGTGTATTTACTGCATAATACTGATTGCAAATTTTATTTTATTTTATTTTTTGTAAGAATAATTGTAGGGCCGGCTGCAGCCATGTCAGTCAACTGTCATTGAACGTGTTTTCCCTTTCTGATAAAGGTTCCTCTGTGTACCAACAGAAGTAGCTTAATTACCACGAGTTATCCAAGTATCTTAGTTATTCACCAAAAATTTCGACTGAATGAATTTGGCCAGGTCTGTCTTCCAGTCAGTGCACCGCTTAAACTGGAAACACTCCACAGTGACTTGATGTTGATGAGCATTAGGTGTAAGTGGCAGGTTCTTATGGAATCAATATTTCACATCTGGCTTTTGCAAATCAATTTCTGCCATGAGTCCTCTGCTGATCTCAGTTGTTTGTTTTCTTTTCCCTCATTATTCAGATTGGATATTTCTTATTTTTGTCCAGTTTAATTTTCCCTTTATATTTATTTCAACTCAGTCCCGCTGTGACTCACTGTGTATAGATGGCATGATTTGGTGTGAGTAAGGTTGAGAGGGGTGAGACATGGAATTACATCCTGGAACAGACTTCTCTGCTCACAATTCCTGTTACTGAATGATCAAACATCAATATTTCCAGGGAAACATGAAGGCAAGATCAAAGAAATCACCATAATCCACATGCGGGAACAAAGCTTTTTTTTTTTTTTTTTCCTGTACAACGAAGATGAGGAGAGTGTGTGCACAGTCATTAGCTGTCCAAGAAGCACAAATAAAAACGGATTTAGCGAGCAACCGCGGGAAGATAAAATTGTATAAACCTTCACAAAGGCGGTGATTTCTGCATCCATTACATTCTTAGTGCTTATTTGCCGGACCTGGATTTTTTCACTCCCTCAGTATTCATGGCATTGAAAGAATTGAATGATAAGCAATGTTGTGGATTATAAATCAATGGCAGCCGAGGAAATGCCTTATTAAAACAGCTGAATTAACAGCCTTGTAAAGCAAAGGAAGGATTATAAGTCACAAATAGAGCATGCATTGAAATATGAAGTGCAATCTAACACAGTGGCTTATAATTCAAATAGCTTGCTTTTACTCAACAAGGATGTAAATACATTGTATATGGTGACATTGTGTGAATTAAAACAAGCCCCCTCCTTGTGAATCTAAATAGCAGTGGATCTTGTCTATGGGGAGGCAATGTGAGCTCATGAATAGGCAGTGAAGGAATGTATATGTGCGTAGAATTAATCAGTTTGAGCGGTGACACATAAAGCATCAAATATTCAAATGAGACAAGTTCCCATCCAGTCGAAGTGCTTTTTTATGCCTCTGCCAACACGGACCAGAAGGCATTAAGTTTCCTGGTTGTCAGTCGAACTGTCAGTCACAATCTCCTGTGGGCAGTTTTTGTCGGAAAGTTTCTCATGATATCCAATTCATGCGTCAATTGTAAATACATTTCATAAAGATGCCATCAAAGTATTTTCCTTTCCTCATAGTTAAGATAACGGACAAAAATACAAGGATTTTTTTTCCTCCACTTCATCTTTGACTCAGAAAGGAATGCCTTGAACTTTGGTGGGGAAACATTAATGCTATTGCATTAATTTCTTTGTAAGAAGTGAAACAGGGACCCCCGTTTATAATCATTGTTTGAAAATTCCAATGTTACTTTTATGGTTTATATGTTTCCGTTTGTGAATATTCTATTTGAATTATTCTACACTCATTTTATTTTTAATTAATGTATTTAAAAATATCCTTTCTAATTATTTGAGGAATTTTGCTGGATTTTTTTTTTTTTTGCATTGCTCATTTTAAAACCCCATTCCTCAGCACAAATAGTGAGCGGCGGTTCAAATGTTTTAATCATGCTTCTCATATCCTTCTTAATCTTTGGATTGCTATTTATTAGAACTGTTAGTATTGTGCTGGTGTTATCACACCATGTATTGTTTTACAATACTTAATGATGTGTTTCTAGCGCACTGTTTCATTTTCTGTATGTCTTTTTGGTGTTTTGGAATAGTTGACTTGATTAGATTTCAGTAAACCGTCTTACAATCCCTCCTTTGAAAACATGTTGAAAGGGAACCTTTCAGCACTTCAATGATTTCGCACATCAACAATGTGGCGATGAGTAAAATGGAAGTTGCATGATCTCCTCTGTGTCTGGAGGGAGTTTCGTCAAATGACATCACCCTGTTATCTTATCTTGGGTTTGACAGCTTCAGAAAAAAATAGAGGTTGCATGATGAAGCGCATGATTTTGAAAGACGTGAAGAGTGAAAATAGCCAATATATCGCTTTTTTATGCTGCTCTAGATGTGCAGCAGAAAAGTAATGTTTGCACTCCAAATAACCGCTACTAAACCATTTTTTTGCATGAATACCAGGCACATTTTCATTCAACACATCAACCCTCCACACTTACTCCTGTGTACTGCTGATAATTCAGGTAAACATATTTGGGTTTCACGGATGCTGGTGACCTGCTGGCTGTTTTTAGCATTTCTGCTATTGTCAATAGTCTGTGCTCAGCTAGTTAATATTCACCTGGATTCCCTGTCACCACCGCCTAAGCCCCCCTATCTCATCAACGTCTGATTGTTAATTTCAACTCCTGTGATATAAAGTGCGTGGCGTTTGGCAAATAATGAAATCTGATGATAAATTGGGATGTTCTTTCTCTGTCCTCACAGATAGATGGACATTAAATGAATCTTATATGCAGGACAGATTGATTGGCTTAGAGATTTAAAAATTATAAAGACTGGCAGATGAAGAAGAAGCCGTTCCAGGTTCAAGTGTGAGGTGATAATATAGCAGACCTCTAAGAAAAATATTCATCAGTTGTGTACCTTTGTAAAACATAATTACTATATATTATTCACATTCTCCATTCTTGTAGTTCATAATTTCATGCGTAAATTCATATTTACACTAATGATTCGCATACTGCAGTATATGAACTCACAATCATGTATATATATATATATATATATATATATATATATATATATATATATATATATATATAGAGACGCATGCCATGTCATCCATGATGGGTTAAATGCAGAGAACGAATTTCCCCAAGAGGGATTAATAAAGTATAAATTTCACACTATTATTATTATTATCATATATTTGCTTTTTTGTGTTTTGTTTGATTTCTTTTTTTACCCAGCTTATGACTTCATGACACTTTGCTGTGAGTTCTTGACATCTTATATTGGGATGTTTTTGTGCTTGCATGAATCTATGCAAAAAGATGATGGAATGAGTTTGCAGCAGACCCTTAAATAGATTAGTTCAAAATGCAAAACATGGGCACCATGAATTGTTGCTGTTTTTCTTTTTTTTCTTTATCTGTGTTTCTCATTCAATGTGGCATCCAAAAGTCTCTTATATGCAAATAATATACTTTGGAAAAAAGAAAAAAAAAACAACAAAAAAATTAATTAAACTGTTATTTTCCCTTTGGCTGCTCCCTTCAAGGGTCGCCAAAGCGAATCATCTGCCTCATAATTCTATATAAATTCCTTTATTCACAAAGAGGCTTTGTGAGGTCAAAAACCTGTTAACTCAATGCTTCATATGTAAGTCCCTATATCAGATCAAACCAGTTTGTCCTGGGCTTTGAGATCTTATTCTGTGGATGAAAGACAGTCTAAGCCCTGAAAAATAAATGTGCAGACGAAAGAACGTCTTTGAATCCAATACAGCAGGAGTTTGCCAATAGCAGATTAGCATCTGGAAGAAGGGATGGTGGCTTTGGTGGGGGCATCGTATACAACCTCCGACTGATATCGAAATCTTTTTTTCTTTTTGTTGGATGGAGCGCAGAATCACTGGGCTCATCGGTGGCATTTCATCATTGTCATACTGTCTGTTTCAAACTCCTAAAAAGACAAACATGCAACAATTCAAACAACTTTCACAAATACATTATGGACACTAAAGTAATGAATGGGATCTAAGAAGGGATGAAGAAATAAATAAAAAAATAGTAAAAAAGCAAGCATTTGATGAAGTTCTGGGAATCCATATTTGGCTCAACTCAAAATTGCATCCATCTCTACAGGGTTTCTCTAAAGAGAACACTGAAAATGGGAAACGAACGGGGAGCAAACAGGTTCTTATTGAGGTTCATATTGACCGTGTTAACTTGCATTGAGGTATTCCTTCCTTAGTTTTGTCAGAATTTTTGTCAGATAAATAAACGAATGAAAACACTTTTTAGACACAAAGCTCAGCAGCAGCGTCACTGTCAATGGTGGTAAACGCAAAAGGTGGATTGATGTAAAAATGTCCTCTTTTCAAGGAAAAACACACGTTACGCTGCTTCCACTCGCATTTCTCAAGTGTTTTTTGTTGGGAATATGTTGGTGTAAACATAGTCTGTGTTTGATGTGAGCTGCAGTGGGAGGCAGTTCGTTTCACCACATGCAGAAACATTATCACTGAAAGTTTAAAGTTGTGAAATATAACTGCATACATCAGCAAGAAGTTCCCTGGCAGAAAAGCTGAGCTTGTAGTTCCCTAAAGAACAATGAGGATACTGAGGATACTGTATATGCGGTAGATATCCACTAAATTAGTGAGGGAGATAGAGACGAAGGGAGTGAAAGAGTTAGTTAAAGCCACTGACACACCTTGTAACAGGAGTGCCCAATACGTTGCTCACAATCGGTAAAGAGCAAGGGCAGTGCGAGTAGACTGCTGGCTATTAAAAAACAATCCTCTTTTTCTTTTTTATTCTGGTCTATCGTCTATCCTCCCAGTGGCGTTTGCCACTTGATTGACCTACAGGACGACCGTTCCGAGGTTCTCAGGCTCAGACAGGTAAGCAAGAATGCATGGTCAAACACGTGATCTACTGCG
>CAAKHD010013827.1:9381-74381 GCA_901007705.1 Fistularia tabacaria | reverse complement strand
TCTCCATTCCTAATTTTGGCTGGTCATTGTGATGTAATTGTTTGCATCTACAAATGGTTTTCTTTTTTTTAAACACACCTCTTTTGTTGACAAATCTTGGGCAATGTCGGAATAGGTTGATGTGTTTACTAGGATCGGACATATGTGTTATGACTGGTGTTTTTTTCTGAACTGTTTACATGACGGAGTAACAAATCAAATTACAACAGTCCAAGGCACATTCCAGGAATTATTTTATAAGAATATCGACTGGCCGAAAAATCCATCGAACATATTCTGACAATGTTGCAAAGCTACAAAAATACGGGTCAAGGTGTTTTTCAAGTTCAACTCCAAAAAACACCTGCTATGTTCATCCTGACAAAAGGACAGGATTTGACAAAGATAAGGTGTCTCCAAACAAACGGTCATTCTTTAGGTTTGATATGGGGAACATGCATTACTCTCTGAGCACACAGCCAGATGGAACAATATCCCAGCTTCCTGTAGTAACTCATGATGTGAGACAACAAAGCAGCGGTATTCAGAGCCGAAACAACCACAATGACAATGATTTCCCCAGAGGTGCAGCAATGTCCCTGTATTAGATTCTCTGTGTCCCTTCAAATCCCATCTCTGGCAGAAAAATACAAAATTTACCACAAACAAACAAGCCCGAGAGGGTTGGATGAGCTTCTAAAGCTAGCCATGGATACAACTTTAAACACTGTGAAGAGATTTATAATAATGTTTATAATCACATGTAAAGTGAGGCTTTCAAATAAACCATAAATGTGACGCTTGGATAGTTTGGATTTAAAAAGTTCAACGGAAAAAGCTGGTAAAAACAATAAAAGACTGAACGAAAAATAAAATAAAATTCGAGAATAGTCAGGTCAATTCAAGCTAAAGCCGTCACTAATTTTCTTTTTTTTAAAACACTGCCATTTTGGAAAGACCAGCCGCTGAGAGCTAAGTAGAGAGAATAACGCATTCAGTCATTGTTCCACCTCAAACAAAATTAAGTTCCCCCCATTATTTCATGTTCACATCTGTAAAAAGATGCAACGTGTCATTTTAGTTTCCCCTTTTTGGTTCTGCTTACACAAACAAGAAAAAATCTTGTAATTAACCAGTCTAAAATGAGCCAGACACCCTCCTGACTTAATTTGTTTTAATGCTAAGCTAAGCTAAACACACTCGGCTCGGTTTTCACTACAAAAACATAATATGGACCATCCAATTTTACCCCCCGGAAACACGTATATATTACAGGATCCTGCTCTCATATTTACTGAGGCTGCAGTATCCCCGAATGATAAAACTGGGAGAGACTTAAAAGGGGTTATATAAAGCACCGGGGGAGACTTCATCTCTCTTAGTAGGTAATGTTGTTGATGGTGCTGGTAAAACATATGCAGCGAGTTAGAAGGAAAGTTATTTTCTTCTACTGAAATCACTTCTCCTGCATGGGGAAATTCATTTGCATGAAAGCGTAAATAACATCCAGATAGTCCTCCTTGACAGCTCATGTTCGGCGGATCAGTATCAGCTATCCTTTGACTAATCAGAATCATTTTCTTTTTTTTTTTTTTTTGTGACCATGTCCAAACCTATTATGAATGCGCAATCAAATAATCCTTATCATAGTTTACAATCAAATTGAAATGTAAAGGCATATGTTTTATGTTGTTTACTGTTTACTGTCTTGCAATCTGAAATGGATGCGTGTTCGGTAGATGCTGTGATTTTCCTTCCAGGCCGTGGTACGTCACATCACTGTTGAATAAAAACCTTGTCTCCAAAAACACATACTTTATTAGGAGAATGCCTTTTTTTCCAAATGGCTCACCATAAAAATGGACCTAAACCTTTATGAAGAAAACACTTGATGAAAATCTGCCATAATGCATGTCTGTGGAGGTTCTCAGTCAAACAGGTTATGGTAAATTCTTGCCAAAATTTTCTTCCCGTGGAAACTGGACTTTATTTTCTTCCCTTGAGAACGTAGACGTCACTTTGAACGGAAGAAGCCTCTCGGATTAGAGGTGAAATGTCTTCAAGGGATGATATCAAGTGCAGTTGCTACAAAAACATGATTTTTTACAAGAAAATGCCTCAACGCGACAACCGATCTATCGTTCAAAACCAACTTCTACGCTTTACTTGGTGTAACTGACAGAACGCACTGTGACAGGTGCAGAAGATTATCGATTCAAAGATGTATCGAGATGCTTAATTGGACAATTCGGAATCGATGCAGTTAAGTCACATAATCAATGTTTAAATTCGAAATAAAACAGGTTTGGTGGTTGTGTTTACCATTTCTGCCTGGACAATAAAGGTTTTAAGGTTGAAGTTACATTATGGGTGGAGGACACACGTGCGAGACTAGCGTGAGAACAGTAAAAAAAAAAAAAAAAAAAAAAAAGATGCAACAGTGCGGGGGAACAAAGCAGCAGCTGCCAAAACACAAGCGAAAAAATCCACAAAATTTGAAGGAGGATATCTGGGAACATTTTGGCCCCGGAGGCGTCAACTGGATAGACACACGCCATTCGCAAAACTTGCAATGCAGAAAATAAAATACTTCGGTAACACCAATAATATGAGGAAATCATTAACCAATGTTGGCTAATGTAGCTCATGTTAGCCTCAGCTAACAACAAAAAAGAAACTACGCACCCAAACCAACCAAAGACCAACAAGTCTGTAAAAAAGTTACCATTAAGTCCGAAAGAGCCCAGAGAATAAGTCAGTGTATATGAGCTTTCATGGCAATGACTTCAGGCCTGAAAGCATGATCAAGAACGCCGGGTTTCGCAAGCATCATCGTAACCAACTGAACTGAAGACCGGTGAATTGTAATTGAATCAAGGGTTCTCAAGGTGTGTGCTGGGCAGCTTGCAGGAGTCTTCCAGCACCTCTTCAACCTCTCTCTGAGGTTGCTGAAGGTGCCTAACCTTTGGACGACCTCCTGCATTGTCCCGGTACCCAAGAAAGGACGTCCGCGTGCTCTCAATGATTTCAGGCCAGCGGCTCTAACGTCACATGTCATGAAGTCATTCGAGAAGCTCGTTCTCCGACACCTGAATGAACGTCTGTTTGCCTCCCTGGACCCTCTGCAGTTTGCTAACAGGCAGCATATGGGTGTGGAGGATGCCATCATCTCCCTCTCTCATAGGGCCTTGTCCCATCTGGAGGGTGCGGGAAGCACTGTGAGAGTCACCTTCTTCGACTTCTCCAGTGCCTTCAATAGTGTCCGCCCCCTCCTCCTCGGGGACAAGCTGCTGAGTGAGCAACTTCACCCTGACATCACTGCCTGGATCCTGGACTACCTCACAGGACGACCGCGGTATGTCAGGGGGGCCGGCGGTGTTTCTGAGGCCGTGACGTGCAGCACAGGTGTGCCCCAAGGTACTGTCCTGTCTCCATTCCTCTTCACTCTCTTCACCTCCGACTTCCGACACAAGTCCAAGTTCCTGCCACCTCCAGAAGTTCTCTGACGACTCTTCCATCGTTGGATGCATCACCAACGATGACGAGGAGGAGTACATAGAGCTGGTTGTGGGTTTTGTTGAGTGGAGCAACCAAAATCATCTCCTACTCAACATCTCCAAGACTAAGGAGGTGGAAGTGGACTTTAGGAAGAATAGAAGGAGACCCCAACCAATCACCATTCTGGGTGAAGAGGTGGAGATCGTGGACTCCTACAAGTACCTTGGGCTCCATATTAACAATAAACTGGACTGGACACACAACACAGATGCCCTATACAGGAAGGCTCAGAGCAGGATGTTCTTCCTGAGGAGACTGAGGTGGTTTGGTGTCTGCAGCTCCTCAAGACCTTCTACCAGTCTATGGTAGCCAGCGCACTATTCTTCTCTACGGTGTGCTGGTGGGGCGGTGCAAGGACTGATGAGGTCAACAGGCTCAACAAGCTTGTGAGGAAAGCTCGCTCGGTGGTGGGACTCAACCTCCACCATCTTGAGTCGGTGGCTTGGCGGGGGGTGAAGGACAAACTTGGAGCTATCCTGGACAATCCTTCCCACCCCTCTGCACCACGAGCTGTGGCTGATGAGCAGCTGGTTCAGCCAGCGGCTTCATCCCACCCCGGTGCAGAACTGAACGCTTCAGACGCTCCTTTGTGCCCACGGCCATCAGACTGCAGAACAGCAGTCTGGACGGGACACAACTCTGACTGCCTGGGGAGCATCTATGCTACTGCCACCCCATCACTCCGTCACCCACATTTTTTTTTTCTGTGCGATCTATGTGAAAAATGTGTATGTATATATGTGTATCTGTATATTGTATATTGTGTTTTTTTTTTTGTTTGTTTTCTTTTCCCTCTACTGTTGCTTTTGCAACACCCGAATTTCCCCTATGGGGATCAATAAAGTATTATCTTATCTTATCATGAGGGCTGTGAATATGTACACCCCTACATACTCTACGTACAGTATCTCCTATGATTCTGTCCATTCATTGTTTCAGAAGCCGTCAATGGAGTGATTCTGTAAACCTCAGACTTCGGACTTGGATCTATGTGCTAGAAACAGAACTGGATATTTAGTCATTCCATTGCAACAGACACCGCTAATTATCACAACACTTTGGTTTGGTGGTCATATCAAATCTGGCCTCGGTGACCAGACGTCAACCCCCGCTGGTCGTTGCAATCGAACTAGTTAGAGCAACCTGCACTTTGAGGAGACGGGTTCAAATGTAAATAAGTCTCATCATCAGTGAGATGGCTGACAAAGAGAAAGTTCTTTCCAAACTTATAAACTGGTCGTGAATTGGATTCAACATTGCTCTGAGACAGTTTCTGAACTGAACCCGAACTGGTTTCAAAATAATTTCCTCCTCCTTCTATACTCCAATCTGCAACTCTACGGCAAACTGATAAGTTTAAAAATGAGGTTCTTAAGAAGAACTTTAACACAGATGGTACAGATTCTAAAATTGCTCCACATCACTTGAAATGGGGTTTTACGCTTTTTTTCTACACTGCTCAACAGTGCCTTTTAAACTGGGGTAGCAAACGGTTCTCAGGAGCTTCCTCAGTGGTTTTCTTCAGGCTTCTAACTTGTTTGAACTGATTCTGAACTGATTACAGTAAGGACTGCAAGGGAATGCAGCAAGAATGCATGAGTCAAAAATGAACGTGTGTGTGTGTCTGTAGGTGTGTGTGTGTGTGTGTGTGGGGGGGGGGGGTGTTAACACCGTTGGTCTGAAAGAAAAAAAATGTCCTGTTTCAAAATGTCACAGCAAAGAATTACATGCTAAGGTCAACGGTTGTTCAAATAATGTCATTACTCATTTCACAGTTATTTATTGCGGGCAAACAGAGCTGGGGGGTGAAAAAGCATTCCAGTCTTGTGTGTCAACTGACCTGTTGAGTTTTTCCAAACAAGATTACATCAACCTCATAACAAGACCATTCATCTCTTGAGATGCCACTCGTATGACATTCTGTGTCATGTTTTGAAGCAAAAATGATTTTTTTATTTAAAATTCAGTTACATACTGTGTGAATGTTGGATACAGAGAAGACCATGTAACCTTTTAATTATACACAGTCTTTCTGGAAGACTTTGACTCCCAGGTTTCCACCGACACATCCCTCTAATCCCAGATAAAATCTTTGTCCCCGTGGCTCATACTCACAGCTCAGCTCGATACGGATGAAATCTTTGATGCCGAGGTTTTCCAGGAACACGCCGGATGAAGACGTGGTTTTAAACAGGAAGGAAATGTCGGCGCTCAGTTCTCCTTGGAAGGTGGGGAAATGGAGGTAAGACGTCTCCTTGTCGAAAAATGCGGCGTTCCAAAAGCTTTCTGAGAAACACAATCCAAACACGATATGTACATTATATATATATATATATTTCTTTCTACTCACAAAGCAGAGAAGCGGCTAACCTGTTGTGTCATTTTCCACGAGGGTTAGATTTCTGTGTAACCCAATTTAATTGTTTAGGGCAGTCCTTACATTGATGAAAGATGGAAAAGCAGCTGGATACTTGATTTACACTGTAACACACAATCTGAAAACTAACAAAGACGAATGCATTCAAAGCAGCTCGATTAATTATAATTAGCCACAAGCCGGAGCGTTATTGTATCACAAAGCATTCATTTTTTACATAATTGGCAGTTTAAATAATTATTTAACATCAACATCTGCATTTTCATATCAACAATAACCTCAAAGAATATTGATCAAATAACAAATTTCTATATTTCTACAAGAAAATGTTTTGATTCATTATGTGTTGATTCAATTGAAAAATAAAGCTTTCTATGATTAGCAATTAAAATTGAATGACATAAACTGTCAAACTCATGTCAGAGATGGGTTTTTGATCATCTGTTTATAACAATACAATAATCAGTTCCATCAAATTATCCAGTGCTGAAACTAGAATTTAAAGTTTTGAAAGGAGAAAATTGTTATAGGGAAAAAAGTTGCATGCACTGGAGATGCCACATTTTGTAAAGTCTTACTTGGTTCGGTTTCAAAATGAATGTGGTATTCTTTAATAACCTTGGGGAAATCTTGCTAATGGAAACCCTCCAAAGAGTGTGAAGTTAAATCAGTGGTCCTCAGCTGGTCAACTCCAGGCGAACACTTGAACTTGACCATGGAGCTCCAACCCAATTTTTTCATGCACTTTAGAATGACTGAAATATAGTCAAGCGCAAAAACAAAAAAAATGCCTCCATTCCATAAATAAATACATGACCGAAACAAAGATGCATAACCAGCCACTAAAAGTCTGATCCAATGGCTGAGGCCCAAGGCACTTTTTCTTTTTAAACAAGACTCTGCTGCCCAAACAGACTCACACCTAGCTCCCTTGTTATAAAACACGTATTTAATGACCAAACAGTTTGGTCATTCAGTCATGTTCAGGCCCAGCTCCTAACAACCGGGTTGCCGTGTCTTCCTTTCTGCTGCTGCATTGGGAATATATGATCCATTCAAAACAAGACTGTCTGCGGAATAATAATTCTGCAGACTTTAAATTCGATTGTAATTCCCCGAGCAACACTTTTGCCTCATAAAATTTGTGATCCAATTAATGAGAAGCACTGATACAATTCACAGCTACTTAATTGATCCATATTAACTAATAGCAATTATTTTTTTAATGGTTGAGATTAAACTGATATGATTAAAAGCAATCAGGCTCCTCTAACAGCTAAACAAAGATATTAAAAATACATCTGGAAGAAATATGCTCATAATTTTTTGTCTGAAAAGTCAAAAAAGCAGAATTGATATCAATTGATATAAATTAACACTGAAAGTAATCGACACCCGGGAAAAGGAAAGTATAAGGGCAAGATAATATGACATGTTCAATGCTAAAAGTCATGTTGTTATTATGAATTTAAAAAGAAATATAAGTTTGAATAAAATGCAAACTAAATGCAAAATGTCTCTCATCCTGTAACTTGTAAGAGGATTAAATATTTAAATAAGCGATTTGGGTCATGATGAAATATCGATAAATTGCTTTTTCTGACATCTAACGGGACGACTGAGACCGTCAAGCGAAGTAATATTTCTCTCCCCATGTCACTATAAAATGTAACCAGGCAACTGCTTTGAGCAGAACTTACTGTCTCCATGGCAACGCAATGGCCCCACCCTGTAGCCAGCCTCTGACCCCTGCCTCTGGATGTCACCAAGCAGCAGAGACCTGACAGGGAGACTGCCTTTGTCGGTCAGCAGGCCCGAGTCTTCCGTCCTGGACGAGGAGGTGAAAGGAGGAGGGGGAAAAAAGAAAACAAGGATGGGATGAAGAACAATGGAAACGAACAGATGGAAAAGGGAGAATGTACAGGAAGGAGAAAAAAAAAGGAAAACCGTTGTGCCAAAGGAGAAAAAAGGGATACGGATGAAAAGATAAAAAAAGGGGAAAGGAGTATACATTCAGCAGGAGAGGTGAAATATGAATGTGTGGAGCAACAGGAGAGCAACAGTAAAGAAAAAGGAGGTGAAATAGCACGAAGAGAGGAAAAGATTTGGGCAGAAATGTTAAAAAAGTATTAAAAGAAACATTGGAGAGAAGTATGAGCAGTAAGAGAATGGAGGATGAGAAGAACACATGAAAGACCAGAGGGAGAGGGAGAGAAGCAGCAGCAGAGGAAACAGCGGGGGACAGTTTGAGGAGATAGGAGGAGGCAGAAGGAGGGGAAAAAAAATAAAGAAAAGGCCTTACCTCATGTCTTAGCAGTCATTCTAATATAACATATAACATAGATATCTTTCCTGTTATTTTTTATTTTATTTTATTTTATTTTATTTTATTTTATTTTATTTTATTTTATTTTATTTTATTTTATTTTATTTTATTTTATTTTATTTTATTTTTATCATTATTATTTTTTGATCTTTTTTTTTTTTTTTCCCTCTAATGTTGCTGCTGCAACACCCGAATTTCCCCTATGGGGATCAATAAAGTATTATCTTATCATATCTTATCTTATAAATCCAAACTGAATTATCAAGAGCAATGCAGTTCTATTACCGTAGAGTTATGACATTTATTAAAAAGATAGCTTTTCAGGTCGAGATTAATTAACAAAACATTAAATAGCATTTCAATATATCCCTAATAAGTCATTTGCAACAAATAAATAATGGTCGCGTTGATAGGTTTATTACCACTCCATGCGATCAGCATCACAGTTGCAGTAGTGTTGCGTGTCCACACAGTCTCCTCGCAAGCCGCAGGCACACTGCCGACTCCCCGGCTGAGCTCCACCCCAGTAACTGTGGAGGCGCCCCGGACCCGGACCACCGAGCCACCAGCTGAACGGAGACCCCTCTGAAACACAAAAAGCTGAGTGCTCTTCACTAACTTAACGCGGCCGTTCAAAATACCCTCAAAGAGCTGTTCAAGGTAGTGCAAAGCTCCGGATAAAAAGCTTAACCAAATCTACTGCTTCAGGCTGTTCAGTTAGCGATAGGCAAATCCAGCTTGGTCAAAAAGTGATTTTTGTCTGTATTTCACAGAGATACGAGGAGGCAAAGTGACCAGGTGAGGATGATAAAACCAAAGGTCTTTTTTTTTTGTTCATTTGGTGACTCCTGACACTATTTCACAATTAAAATCACATAATCAAACCAGCGGGTTATAAATATCATCCTAACAATTGTCCCTCCAGAATTTATTTTATCGAATTTGCATTGCATTTTGAAGAAGAATTTTGTTCGAACATAAGACGTAAGGATTGGAAGGTCACAAATGTTTGAAAAGAAAAGCAGAAATAGCTGTTCGACAAAAAAATTCACTTTGCTCCAGCTTTAACTTTTTTCTCGAATCCGGAGGAAAGTCAAGCAGACACGGGGAGAACATGTGAACTCCACACAGAAAGGCCTCATGATGGAATCCGACCTCATTGCTGTGAGATGAGAGCGTTGACCCCTGCAACACCGTGTCGCCCTTGAAAATCACAATTTTAACCATTTTCGTGACAAAGATGGATTACGATTTCTCATTTTCATGAGCATGTTAAACACTGGAGCGTACTGGCCTCAGCCGCAGTGGTCTCCGTGCGCATCGGTAATAGATTTCTACAAACTTTTTGACTGTTAAATGGTGTTTGGGCGCATTCTTCTATCAGATGATATTGTACGTTGCCCCCACATTGTAACGCTGATCGATTGGAGGAAGGAAGCACAGCAAACCCTTTTAAAAATCAATGGATCCTTGAAAAAAATCGTTGATCTTTTGAAAACTATGTGTTTTATTTTATTTTTTTTTTACATTTTAGATTTATAGAGTTGTGCAAACTGCTCAGAGATTTCCTGCCTCATCGTGTGAAATCGAAGTGCAGGGATCAGGAGGAACTTTTTCATGCACGCATGCATCAAAATCACGGACTTCAGGAAGATGGAATTACTGTCACCGCAGCTATTGTTTGGAACGGCTGATGACCCAAATAAACTAATGACGTTTCACTTTTCCAAGCTTTTAGGGATTATCTTGCCAATTCAGGTCATTACTGCTGTTTTTTGTCATGACAAGCAACATCAGTATTGAAAAAGCTCTAAAACATATATTAGGATTATGCATGTGATTAAGTGGCTTTAAGCACCCACACACCCCCATATACACACATACTGTACATAAGCCTATATACACACACATGCATTCATTCATTATCGAGACTATTTATCCTGCACTCGGGCGGTACTGTTGCCAGAGCCTATCCCAGCTGTCACTGGGCACTGGGCGGAGTTCACCCTGGGTTCAGGCTCTGAGGAGCTCAGAACTGAACCTCGGACTTTCCAGCTCCAAGATGATCGCTCCCCTGCCCTGGGCCACGCCGTCCCCCTATTACAGTATGTACTATTAACATTGATAGCGGCTGCTTCTATTTCCCATTCCCGACCATCGTATCATCCTGCCTCATTGATATTGGCTTTGCGGGACATTGCGTGCAATGCGGACATGAAATATATTGTTTCTCAGATGGAGGACGGCGGGAGTATATTGAGAGGGATACATTCTAGAGCGCATGGGTGGCGCCACAGAGGTGAAAATGGAAGCATTTCCCCACTCATTCATCCTGTTCTACAACCTCCTCAGCAAGAGGGAACAATGCTAACCACTGCACCACCATGCAAACCCCCTACCATAGTTGTTTTAATAGTCAGGATGTACAAGACTCATACACTTGGATAGAAGATGGATTTCATATTCCCAGATGGAGATTTTGGCTGTTCCTGGAAAAATTATTTCGCATTTGCAAAGACAGATCAATATAATACGATAGATATTGAGACAGATAAATGGCAAAAAAAAAACTAATGGATTCTCTACTTAGTGGCAGGTATTTACTATTTCTTATTTTATTCCTGTGTAATTTTTTTCCTCAGATTTGTTAATTTATAGTTTATTCCCTGCTTTTGGACTGTGGGAGGAAACCTGAGAACATGCATGGAGAAACCCATCTTTCATTCTAATGTGTCTGTAATACATTTGAAGACTGCGAACTTGGCTTGAGAATAACTACTGAGCAAGTCCCAGAAGTGTTATAAATGATCTTAGAAGGAATGTGTCCTTTGACAATCCAAGCCGAATAACCACTGGGCCAAAAATATTTATAGCCCTATGGCAAAATCTATTAAGAATTAATTTTCAACTTAAGGTAGATGAAGGTCCCCCAAGTAGTTTACATGTTAGTCAGTGGGTAGCAGTTCCATATTATTGTGATCTGTCCTAATCACTAGAGAATGGGGGGGGGGTTAATCAGCTTCTGTCAGAATGTCACCTGTCCCATCGGATGTGGAAAGCATTTGGACCCTCTCCCTCAGACCATTTCTCCACCACTCGAGGATGTGAGGGGCAAAAAGGAATGACGATTAAAGCCTGGCCTTCAAATGCAGTTTCCATCCTGCTGTCGAACTTCAAATCTACGAACTGAAATGCTGCGACCAAACAGACATCGATCAATACGCATCCTCTGTTATGTTGTGTAATCAACAGCTTTATTGAAAATATCAGCCCCCCCATAAAACAGTAATTACATTTCCAAATCAAAAACCCTGGGTGCAAAGCAACGCACGGCAGCCGCTGAAAGCAAGAGATGCAGCTTTAACATCAGGAGACGCTGAGAAGTACAAAAAGTCCCGGGCCAACATGCAAAGGACAACGAAAAAGGCCAATCAATATCACAGGAAAATTGAGGATGACTTCTGAAAACGGTGACTTGCATCTCACGTGTCAGGGTAATCACCTCATCTCTCAAACCACCAAGGGCAAGTCTTTCCACCTCTGACTCCTCCCGCGCAGGGTCAATTCCAGAGAGGCATAAAGTCCTGATGGAACCCAGGGCTGAGTGCTTAAAGCATCGGCAGAGCCTTCCGCCGATATCTTCACCTTTTCACCGACCCTGGCAGCTGTTCACGCACGCCTCAAAACCACAGCCATCCTGCCTTTGCCTGGAGGCTGTTTGTGGATTTTTCATCTGCATACAACCCAGTCGTACTCTCCAAGCTGATGGCCGAACTCAGGCAACCGGGCCTCGGCACACCCTTGGAATCTGGACTTTCCAACAAACAGATCCGGGTCGGTTAGGGCCGGACGCACCTCCTCAACCCTGACACGGAACAGGCTGGTCCAACAAGATTGCATGCTTGATTCTTTCCTCAACCCACTGCGCAGCCGCAACTGCATCCCTGCGCGCAGAATCAAGCCTCACAATCGGGGGACTTATTAGCTGAAACAGCAAGGGGACCAACGGAGAGGAGATGGAATATCTGGCTGCTTGGTGTGGGAACAACAACCGGACCCTCAACACCAAAAAGACGAAAGAGCTCATCATCGAGTAGGAACGCTGTAGAAATGGCTCACACGTTAACGTTAGATGGAGCGTGGTGGCGTGTGACTCCAGCTTCAAACCCCCACCATGCATAACAACACAGCAGCCTGGCCGAGAAAGCACAGAAACGCATAAAACTTCCTAAAGAGAAGAAAAGAAAGCTCAGCTTTCTCCCTGAACCTGAAAAACTTTTACAGATGCGGCATCCAAAGTATCTTGACCGACCTGCGCCACATTCAACAGCAGGTAGAGTAAAAAGCCCTGGACATCATCGGTGTCCAGCTCCTCTCAGTCGACAGCGCAGCAAGTTGGAAAAAAAAAAAAAAAAAAAGCTCACTGCATCATTAAATGCATCCCTGTCAAATCCCGGTACAAAGCTATTCACTTTGCTCCACTCTGGAAGGAGGTATCCGCTCCCAAACCAGCAGGCTGGAGAACAGCTACTTTCACGCAGCTGAGCTCTCGGCCAAGAAGCGTCACACACCCGCACGTGCACACACTCACAGGTACACTCACACACACACACACACACACACACACACACACACAATTCAAAAATAAAACAAAAACATTGTATATTCATCTACAACTTGAAAATACAGTGAATTGAATTCATTCATATATATATATATATATATATATGATATACACACACACATATATATATATATACATGAATACACATATATATACATACATATATATATATGAATATATATATATGTGGTTAAAGAAAAATAGCTACCCTGACCTGGTGTATTTAGGAGCCGAGACTTCTTGCAGTGGTAGGACAGTTCTTGTTCACAGTGCTCTGATTGGCTGATGGCAGCCAATAGCTGCTCCTCCTCAGTCAAGTAGTCAAAGTGGACCGGGAGCTGATTGCTGCCTGGAGACGCTCGAATTCTGGTAACATCTGTATTGTTGTGCTGGATCTCCATCCATGTGTTCTCGTCTGTGGAACATACAAGTACATACTGGGCATTCTTATTCTATCGTATTTTTTATTTTTCTTGTCATTTTTCAAGATTTTCATGATTTTCAGATTGAGTCGCAGGATTTTGAAAATTATCATAAAATGTTTTACTGACCGTTCAATAGTCCATTATTTTGTAAACACATTTTGACTTGAATGTACCAATGATTATTATCATAATGCTAAGAATTGCTATTTCAAGATTGGAATTTAAACTTCGATTATATAGTATTATGACAGAGGAGATGGGGTGTATTGTAATCCTCGCCTGCCCCAGCGTTTACGCATACGTGAGGATGAGAGTTCGATTGTGTGTTTCACCTGTCATGTTGCAGTAAACCAGCTGTGGTTTAATTGGTCCACTGCCATCCACATCGATGTAATAGTATCCTGACGTGTTGCCGTTGTGTTTGTAGGCCTCACAGGATTGTTCATACACAGCTGGGAGGAAAATAATGAGATCAGCTCCTACACTCATATCAACATGGGTCAACAGGAAGGAGGGATGGAGGTCACACTCTGAAGGAGGATGACTGCGGCTCTGTCTCATGATCACAGCAGAGGGAATAACTGGGGTTCGATTCCTGCGGCAACATCTCCTAAGGTAAACTGGAGATAATGATGCAGAATCATAAGTGAACGAATAGCAGCTCAGGCCTTGATCAGCCTTGCGATTTCCTCTGTTGTCATAAAGTCCAGCTGGTCAAGCTAAATCCGTAACTTCAGATTTGTATACTCTGCTCTTCTATTGATCTTCCTTTTTTTTTTTTGTTCTCAGTTTGAAACCTTGTGATTCTAACATTCCTTCAATGTGCTTGGAAGGAAAATTTCAGTCCCAAAGTCGCTACGATATAAAAAGGAGCCTAAAAGTTGTGTGGCGTCTGTTTAGATCTCAAAAAAAAGGGACACAGAACTGGCGAGTCTGCATTTCACCTCTCAGCTGATTGTACATTTACCATATTATCAGCATGTCAACTAGAATTTGGAATTCCGTAACCTGCAGTTACATGTACTTCTCCGGACAGTCAATCTCCTGCAGGAGGAGACGATCTCTCCATCATCATTTGATCATATCTCGATAGTTTATTTCATTTGTCTTGTCAGTTTGTCCCCTTGCTGATCCCTCTTGTATGATGGACTAGTCCTTTCGGATGGTAATGTTGGACTTACAGCTATGACAGGTCGCTCCACTGTAGCCGCTGCCAGAACAGTTGCAGTGAAAGTTGGTCCAAGATTGAGCGCAGCCGCCGCCGTGTTCGCAGTGGTTGGGAGAACACCTGACGCAGGGAAAAATAAAGACCTTCTCAGCCACTATCTTAAAACATTCCTAAATACAGCCTAATTAGGATAGCTGTGAAAGGGGCCACATCCTCACGCCTTATTTTCTTGTTTAGACAGTCTGAGCGATGCTATTTGAGAATGCAGCAGTTACGCTAAGTAATGGACACAAGCTGGTCCTACAGCAGCATCCTTGCATCCGAGCCAGCTTTAAAATCCTGTGATGCATCTGTGTACTTGAAGCGTAACCCAGTTTGTAAACCGCTCCCCAGTTTACAAGTCACACTGAACATTTCCATTTAGATTAAGTACATGGCTCAAAATGTATGTATGAAAGGCTTTCGGGGAACGCGGCTTTCACACAAAAAAAAAAAGAATTTTATAGTAGAAGATTAAACATTTCTGGGGGAGAAAAAGCTAAACCGTTGTTACTTGTCAAATCTTGGGCCACTAGGATTGTTTTCTACTCTTGAAGATGTTTCACCTCTCATCTGAAAGGGTTCTTCAGTTGAAATGAAGAAAAGGAATCAAGTCCAAAAGCCACAACAAGATTTGAAAATGATCAACCGTGACTTGTATGAATGATGGCCTCCATATAATAAACTGTTGATAAGTTCTTTCACATTATCAGGGAATTTGATCATTTCAAGGTTAATATATGGATATTAACTCTTATTTAGATAATCATTAATCTAGTTACAGTTTATTGGTGACCCAAGGGGTTACACAAGCCAATGAATTAATAAATAAGACATGATTGCATCCCACACGTTATAGTCAAGCATTATAAAGCACTCAATTTCACTCTCATTGACACTCATTGGATGAACTTTACCAGACGTTCATTCTTAACAATTCACAAGCAAACGATGTATCACTTTCATTTTTTTCAACATATGCTAGAAACCAGCGCCGTGATTTGATGACCAAGATGAGCAGCGTTTCATTTCTTGCTGAGTTCTCGTTCTCGTCAATAAGCGAGTAAAATGTCCCAAAAATATGTGGAAAATGGAGGCTGACTTACTTGAGGACGCAGGATGCCTGACAAAGCAGCTTTTACCAGAGAGACTGTGTGACATCTTGTTGTGGAAGCTTTCTGTGAGTTTGCGTTTTTAAATGTATTAATCATTGTAGCTGTAGTTGAGATTGAAAAAAATCACATCTACCTTTGATTTAGGGGTTACAAACAACAAATTTAGATATAAAACAACATTTTGGAACTGCTTTACAACCATGTTTATGATTTAGGAATAGATGCTATTAAAATCACACACAAAATAGGTTTTGATAAACAAAATATCTTTCTTGATTTTCAATTTGGCAATCAATTTTTTGCTTTGCTTTTAGCCAAACAACATCAAGGTTACTTACACGATGGCCTTTACAGGCATAATACTCTGATCAATACAAGTGGCAAAGTGGTTAGCACTTCCGCCTCGAAGGAAGAAGGTTCCTAATTTGATTCTGACTGCAGCTTTTCTGTGAGGAGTTTGCATGCTCTCCGGTTGCCTCCTGCAATCCCCAAAACATGCATTATTACAAATTCCATTATAACATTCACTCTCCCTTAGAATACCCGAATGATCTTTCATTGGATAAAACTCAATGTACTGAACTATGCTATTGTTTTAAAAAGCTGCAAGACTGTTGAAAAGGGCTTCTATCCTTCTGCCGCGCAATCATACATCATTTTGTCAAATGAAATGAAAAAAATTAAATCCGGGAAAAAAAACTGAAGGGTGGTGATAAAGGTTCACATGAGAAGAAAAACAAATCTTGATGAAGCGGCTCAGGGATTCCCTGGGGGGAATCGGACACATAACTCTTAAAATGAGAATATAACTAAGAAAATGAATTCATTTTGTAACTACTTGTCTCAATTTTGAATATCTGCAGAACAAGGTTGGCAGTCCGATTCCCGTTCTTGGGCAAAAACACTGACACGACTAAATCTGAAAGTGGCTCTAAAAGTTGAGACCTTTCACCATTTACAACATTTATATACAAATTACTACAAATGCGTAAAGAATCAAAACTGATTAGTTGCAAATTTGCACGTCAAAAGCACCTGGAAAGATCAAATTAAGCTTGACGATTCAGTGTTGCATTGCTGATTTTGATCGGTACCTCATTACACCCGGGTCCTTTTGAATCCTCTTTTTGATACCATTCTCAACACGGTCCTAAGATTCAACTTTTATTTGAATCCTCTCCTCTGCTCTGTCCTGTACATGAATACACACAATGTTGTATCCACTCACAGAACCAAACAGATCCCCCCCCCCCCCTTTTTTTTTCTAAACAACAAAAATCCACAATGAGAATCACAGAGGCTCTCCAAAGAATGAGCTGTCCTTTTAACGTAGCCAGGGAACACCTTGCTGTGTGACTACGGCCTGCCTCGTCAGTTTCCTCCTTGCCCACTGGTTCAAAAACCCCTTCAGAAACACCTCAGAGAAAAGGCAAATTCACACAGTCCAGTGTCCCATAGATGGGAAGTTGTTGCCAGGCCATTACAGATGTCTCATATTGAGGAAACCCAGGATGAAGGGACCTAAAAAGGCGTGATGTAGCTGGACTTTTCACGTCGATTTAAGGTCAACTGAGGTTGCGGATGCATCATGATATCCCCTGGACGGATATAACTCGACATGTGTTGTTTGAGTTGTGGTGTGCTTGCTCACACAGCTGGGTGGCCGGTAGTGCAATGAGTCGGTTTTGAGGAGGCCGGTATCACGCAGGTGAAGAGATGGGCAGCCAGGAGGGGTTCTGTTGCTTTGTGTCATAAATTAATAAACAACACACTGCTGCGTTGTCAATGTGGGAAATTGGCCGTGAATTACCGATCGCAGTTCCCACACTGTAAATATTTGGCTTTAGAGGCAATAAGTGCACATTTATCACAACATTTTTGTTGTGGCAAAAATGCTTTATCACTGCTGTTTCAGCACGGAATTCTGAGTATCGTGAACACACTTATCTGATGGCAAATAAGTTTTGTATATTTGTCTTTTGATAAAGGACAGCACGGAGGAAACCTTCATGATACTAAAACCAGATAAGTTACACCTTTGCCTCATTTAATTTCACTTCGACGCAGTCACCTCTGAGACCTACTGCCTTTTCGAAACATCGATAAGTCATGATCGGAAAATTATATCTAATTCTTGACGCTAGATTTTCGGAGACTTAAAATCATCCGCTTCCAGCACCACATGTGAAAAATGTCAACTGCGATGTAGAACAAAGTGAGGTTTACCCCGAATGAGAAAAAAACAGGGCACCCATCGAAGGTTGTGATGACCGTTGTAATGAACTGTACAATTTAAGGGTTTTTAAGTTCAGGTCATTGCGCGGTAGCGATATCGTGTGGGGAGAGCTAACGTGCACGGTGTCTCGCATTGGCCCTGGTTTTCTTGAGAGGTGCAGCAGGTGCCAAGACATGATCTGAGCATATGTTGCAACAATATTTTGTTCACTTGCAGATCCCAGACGTCAGACACTGACAACTTAATCTTTGGAGGAAAATAAATAGCCTAAATGCTTTGTTCCTTAAAGTAAGACTTCATTGGCAGCAAGACAGAGTGAGCCTGTAATTACACAACTCCCTCCTACAGGTACAGGCCAGACCACATCAGTGTTTAATGGAAACATCATGTTACAGTTTAATCGCAATCATTTTTAAAAGCAATTCCGAATCTCAGTGTGTCAGTAATATTAATATAATTCCATAACTTGATTACTGTTGATGTTTTCACCATTGAAAAAAATGTAAAAAAAAAAAAAGCAAACTGTGTTTGAGTTATACCCATTTAATGATGTTTGAAACTAATAAGGATTTAATAAGGATATGAAATTATATTTCTTTAGCTAAACTGCAGGAAATAAACAGATTTCTTGACATATGAAGATGACTGAATAGATGTATGTTTTATTTTTTTACTTTGTTTACACGGTCAACTCGAACCAGAAGTTCAAACTATCATCGCACAGGACTAATTTCAATGAAATTGCTTCGATTAAGGCTCATAAATCAAAAAATGCAAAGCAAAAGTACAAGAAATATTACTCTGCAATTCGACGACCCCTTCATGAATGTTTTCTAAAATGAATCGAGGCCATTCATTGTATTATGGGAAAACAGCAACGAGAAGAACATTCATGTGCGTACTGTTGTCTTTCTTTGAACACCGACTGCCTCGTGTCACAAATAAATTACTCTGTCAAAATACAATCAAAGAACAGAAAAATTACATTTCACTCCCACAAAGATTGTGGCTCATGCTATATGAAGATGAACGACAAAAACAATCAAGACAGCTCTGGAGAAATATAAGAATGTAATTACCCTCTGACTGGTCAGTCAGACTTCTGTTAGAGCAAGCAAGCTTCAATTTACTGCAGTTTCACACGGCAAACAGGATGTTTAATCTTTACTGCTGTAGCTGAATGTCACAGTGTCACGTGTTTGTTTTATTTCTAATTCTAAATGCCATTGTGTGTTAATTTTGTCTTCCTGACAACAACAAACACCCTGGTCCAGGTGTTATATTTGTTTTTCATGCATTCATTTTCATGATACTTTTGCTCAAAATCTTGCCCTAAGTGCAGAATGTACAACACTGAGAACTCCTACGCGAGGATTTTCTGGCAGCGAAAAGATTCAAAGCCCTCCTGAATCTGTACTCATCACTCCTTCACCCTCATTGTCAAATAGATGTATCAAGGTTTGCCAGCCTCTGAATAGTGTAAAATGTGTATGGATTCAGAGAGCGTCTATCAGCGCTGAAGTGGGTCATTTATAAACCAATATAGTAGAAAAAAAATCATATTCTTAGAGAGAATCAATGCTTGAACTTTTACATTAAAACTGCTGCTGTTTAACTATACCGAAGTTTTGTTTTAATCACAGTAACAGAAGAACCCCCCTCCAAATGTTTATTCAAAACCTGTTGAGAACCGATGAAACACAGTGTAATTAATCTTTTTCCCACGGGCAGAAACATCAGTTGCTGAGATTTCCAATAAGAAGTAACAAACTGCAGTTTCTCTTATTATCCTCTCTATGGGCAATTTAGTGAACACATCAGAATTTCTCCTAGTAAATAATAGGAGAACTCAAGAACATATCAAATTGATAGCATTAATACTTTGTCATTTCCGCTTCAATCCATTTATTAGAACACGACTGTTTGTCTCCCAAACCTTCTGAGGGGATGAGGTTCTTCTCCCTCGCTCTCACTGTTTCTCTCATTTATCATCTCACGATCAAATAATCACATCATGCCATTAACCATTAATGTTGTTTGCTTGTAACATGCAATGCGTAAAATTGAGAAGTCTTCAAAAAAAAGGTTTGAGATTTGTTGAATCTCACGATATTGCATGAATGCAATGTTCCTGCTGTGTTGGATGTGCAGGAGTTTATAAAACTAAAGTTTAGAAATCCAATGCAATTACAATTAATCATGATTTAAAATGAGGTTAGAAAGTACAAATGATCACTATGCAATGCTCCACTACAGTTGGTTGATTAGTAATTAAAGTTAACTATGGTTTGAGTGGGTGGACGGTTGACTGCAGATTACACTGAAGATGCCGACCACCTGGGGGTGGAGGGTGGGGGGGGGCAGCAGCTCTTTCCCCATCTATTCGTAGACCGCATGGAAATTGGCAGTGAGGACGGTGAAGAGTGAGGAGGCTTGACAACACAGGTGTCAAGAATGATTTTGTCAACGCTTCTTGCAGTCAGTTTGGTGAAGCATCCCTCCTCTGCCTCCATGCAAATGTGTGTCTAAAAGTAATGGCGTGATGAAATGAGAGACGTTTTGTTGAGACTAACCTGTCGATGATGCCGCACATGTCAATTTGCAGCTGGCTGTGTTTTCCCAGCAATCTTTGTTGCACCTTGATCAGATCCACTGGCTGGTTGTCGACAGCCAGGAGGCGCATGCAGCCCTGGAAAATGTCGAAGGGATTTTTACATTCCTGGCTGTCAACCTCAGCAGGGCAACCTGATGAAAAACCCAAAAAAAGACAATGGGATTTCCACAGAATAGTGACATGTTCAAATGAGAAGGTTATACTGCATTGTCAAAGTTACAGTGGAACTTTTAGTTTTGTATATCTTCATATCTGTCAACAGTTGTTTTTTGTTTTTTCTCCATAAATAAAATGCCATTCTCCAGTTGTGATTTGATGTGTGCACCTGCAAAACATTTAATTGTTCATTCTACTATTATTATTCTCGATAATAAAGATCCTGTAGTCACTCATACGTGGTAGATGTTTAGTTAAAAGCGGAATGAGATCTGACAACTTCTAAACAAATCATTATGAATTACTGACTGGTAAAAGGCCTCTGAAGGGGGATACAATGAGACCTTGTGGTAAAATAACTGGGCAAATTTGTGATAAATAATACGCACACTATGTGACTAATAAAGGAATTAAGCAGTCAAAGACATGTCTGTACTCTGTTTTGCTACTGAGAGAGAAGATAAACAAGATCAAAATTCAAGGTAAGTTTGTAGGGAGGCCACAAAAGAATTAAACAAGAATAAAAATGATAAGGGAAATGAAGGGACATAGAAAGAAGAGTAGATACAAATAAATCAATGACAGTTATCAAAAGGCGAATGTAAAGGAAAAAAAATACAGGTAGAGGGAAAGACATAACTGACATTTGTCGTTTGTTCTGAAAAAGGAGATGAAGAAAAACACCATTGCCAACACAGCGATATGACAAACCTTTGGTAGTTTATATGTTTAAGAGAAGCACGTTGATGTTCATTCATTTATTTACTGACACATACAACACATCACACTTGATATACTATCAAAACTCTAGCATTGAAGAAAAGGTTTACAACAATGTGTTATTTAAAAACAAAAGTAATTTTGTGAAACCCTGAAGTACCAATATATCAAATGTTCTCATTTCCTGTTTCTTGTAGTTTAAGCCCTTGAGAAACACCAGAATCAATTCTAGGGGAGGTGGAAACATGGTCAACAATGGAGAAAAAATAATAATAACTTTATGTTACAGAAAAAGTCAGAACTGGCCCTGCGGTTTGTGGGAGCACCGTCGCCTCTATGGTGACGATTGCGCAAGCGTGCAGCTTAAAGAGGAACATTGTATGGGACTTGTTAAATCCTTGAGATGTAAGTCAGAGTTCACGTTACTATAATTTCAACCTAATAAAGTTTAATGTGTTGTGGCCGGTAAGCCGGGCAACTAATATTGTGGGGAAAGGTGAAGTATTTTTTGTTTGTACAAAGCTATAAGCAAAATAGGTGAGGAGATACCAAATATATTGAGTTTACACAAACCGAATAACAACAGAAATAATGAAATAAAAACGCCATTCGTATTTTTTGGAAGCTATGACACTCAGCTACCAGAGCTCACTGGTAACAGCAATCACTCAGGGTCTATTACTTATTACCTCTCCAATGATTATTTCTGTTTACCAACTGTCTCTACTTCAAAAAGGTCCCTGACATTGAGCCATGAGGAACCCCCAATTTCAATTCTGGAAGGGCAAAATAATAAGAAATAGTTATAACATTCTTTATTAAAGTGCTGACTCTGTGGTGCAATGGATTGTGCATCGGTTTTCTAGTAAAAGACACCAATAAAAACGGTTCTGGGTTTGAGTCCTGGGGGAGTTATGATTTCCAGTACTAGTATTGCTGGAGTACATTGATTCTTAAGTCAACATAAAATGCTCTGTCGCTGTGACCCAGCACAGAAAACGATCCGGCTGCTCGTCAAGCAGCTCTTCAGCGCCAGATTGTTGGTCGACTATTCGCCTCTCCTCGCAAGTCCCTTGCTCCAAGGTTCCACGTTTCACCTTTCACGGCAAGTCCCTTGTCCGAGAGTTTCATGTTTTGCCTTTCCATGCAAGTCCCTCATCTCAGAGTTCCACGTTTCGCCTTTCCTGGTATGTCCCTCGTTCCAGAGTTCCACGTTTTGACTTTCATCACAAGTCCCTCGTTCCAGAGTTCCACGTTTCGCCTTTCCCTCAAATTACTTGTTCCAGGAATCTACGTCTCACTGGCTTCCCCGCAAGTTCCTGAGACTCCCGGAAGCAACCTGGACCCAGCACAGAAACCCCTTCATCCTTGTAAATAAATCCCTGGAAACGCCTTACCTCCTCAGAGTGTTATTGCATTTGGGTCAGATACCTGCAATTAACATGACAGAACAATCTGGCCTACAATCTTCTAACCAGACCTCTCTCAAGTGTCCAGAAACAACCATTGACTTAACTTTTGTTCCACCAGAATACTTGCTCACAGTAAGGATAAAGCTCTTTCCTACCCGCCACACAGTCCCTATGACTGTGCTATAGACCTCCTTTCTGGAGCTCCTCTACCTGGAGGTGGGGTTTACAACCTGTCTAGACCCGAGCATGAGGCCATGGAGACGCACATCCGTGATTTTGTTGCCAGTGGACTAATCAGACCCTCCTCCTCTCCTGTGGGAGCTCGATTTTTCTTCAGAAGAAAGACAAGACCCTTCACCCCTGTCTCGACTACCGTGGATTAAATCAAATCACTGTCAAGAACAAATATCCCCTACTACTCATCCCCTCCGCTTTCGAACCCGTTCAGGGTCCACCATTTTTACAAGGTTGGATCTCCGAAATGCCTACCATTTGGTCAGGATACGAGAGAGCGATGAGTGGAAGAAGGATTTCAAAACTCCACTTTGTCATTTTGAATACCGGGTAATGCCTTTTGCCAGCTCTCTTCGGATGACACTGACAGGACCCCAGTTCCCAACCTGCGTCCCAGCTGAACCGTTGGGGCTCTTTCCTGGGACATTGAGAAAATCATCATCCAAGGTCTCCAGGTGGAACCAGAGCCCGGCAGTGGTCCACCAGGCAGAATGTATGTTCCCTCCCGGCCTCGTCTCAGTCACGGGGCCCACTCTACCAAATTCCCTGCCCATCTTGGTGTCAGCCAAACCATTGCCCTCATTACCCGCCGTTTCTGGTGGCCGTCCATTCACAAGGACTACATCGTTGCTTGTCCTGTTTGCATACGCAACAAATCCTCCCATCAACCACCCGCTGAACTCCTTCAACCTTTGACCGTCCCCAACAGACCCTGGTCGAATATTGCGATTGATTTCGTCGCTGGACTTCCCCCCTCTAAGGGTATGACCAACATTCTCACCATTGTAGACCATTCTTTAAAGCATGCCACCTTGTTCCCCTCAAGAAGCTCCCCTTAGCCTTTCAGACTGCCCATCTGTTGGTCAAACATGTCTTCCGTCTCCACAATATCTCCAAGGATTTCGTCTGACCTTGGACTTCAATTTACCTCCCAGGGGGGCGGCCGTTGATGGGGGGGCTGATATTGGGATCCGGCTGCTCATCAAGCAGCAGCATCAGAGGGTAAGAGGAGCCTGTTGCCAGCCCTTCAGTGCCAGATTGTTGGTCCACTTTTCACCTTTCCTGCCAAGTCCCTCATTCCAGAGATCTACGTCTCACCGGCTTCCCTGCAAGTTCCTGAGACTCCCATGATCCCAGAAGCAACCTGTACTCAGCACAGTCACCCCTTTATCCTTGTGAATAAATCCCTGGAAACGCCTTACCTCCTCAGAGTGTTATTGCATTTGGGTCAGAAAACTGCAATTAACATGACAATGATGATCGACGCAAGAGTAGAAGAAAAAAACAAACAAACTGTGAAATCCAGAGCCCCTTCAAAAACATACAGTGACTTATACCAAACATGTAGATAAATCATTCTTGTTATTACAACCCTCTTATTTTTCTACTTTATGGCAGCCCTGAACAGTCCGAAAACACACTGAGAATTATTAAACGTGAAATAATCTTACCCCCAAAGAAAAGATGGCTTCCCACGGTGGCAGAAAATGTAAGGCTGGCATGAGCGATGCCTCCCTCTTCGTTATCTACTGCAATGGTCAGGCGACTTCTCCTGAAGCTTAGCTCCACCAAATGCCATTGACCGTCATTAAGATCAGAACCTGGGGAGATTTGATTTATGGAAATGAAAGCACTTCAAATTAAATAGTTCACATGATGTACAATACCCTGTGATGCAACTCCCTGTGGCTTTTTGAAAATAATAAGTATTTAATTAATATTTATTTTAGTTTGTTAACTTTTAAAATGTATCTTTAAATTTGAATATTTCGGCGATTTTGTAGCATCTAAATAAAACGCGCTGAAATGTTTTCGTCGCTCTTAATAAGCAGACAAACCGGACCAACTTGTGTTCGAAACTTGGAATGCTATCCCCGACGTTTATGTGAACATGAAAAAGCATGCTCTTGGAGTCCTATCGATCTGTGGATCCATATATGTATGTGAGCAGGCGTTCTCCCTTATGAACTTGATTAAAAGGAAACATGGCGCAAGCCTCACAGATAACAGCGTACGATCCTGTGTGAAGAAGAGGGTGACACCATAAAGCCCTGATATGCAGACGCTGTGGGCTGAGGTTCAGGAGCAGATAAATATTTTAATTGCCGATTATTTCCGCATACATTCATACTTTTTCATTGTTGGGTGAAATACGGCTTTTATTATTCAGGTTGACAGCTGACTGCACGCGGCAGTAAAAGGATGACAGCACACAGAGAGAGGACAGTATTTTTGGTTTGCTGACGGTGGATAATTTAAGTTCAGCTTTTCTTTCTGAATTTGACGAAGGACTCAAACAGACATTGACGACTTTGCTTCGATGTAACCTTCAACCCAACGTCTTTTTTTTTTTTTTTCGGAGTTCAAAATGTTTTGTCGCTGCGCGGAAATGTAATTTCATTTTCTCTGCAGTTGTTCATTGATTTAAAAAAATGCAACACATATTTTGTTTATATTTTGCATAAAGGCAAAAAAAAATTACATTATATGCCGTGTTAATTCATTTTAAATTTCAAAAGGGTTGCGTGGCTCCCAGTCTCACTGTGGGGAAACGGATCCAAATGGCTCTTTGAGCGGTAAAGGTTGTCGAACCCTGATCTAAAATAAGAATAACGATTAAGAAAGAAAAGGGACAAAGATAAAAAGGATAACAATTTTGTTTACCCCACAGACTCTCACACACGTCATCTAAATGGACAACTTTATGAATAAAAGGTTGGCGGTAGAAGTTCCCCTGTGCAGGAGGTAATTCTTAGACATTTTGGTTCCTTTCCAAACGTCTCAATGGCAGGATTTGTGAGGAAAACTGATTAACCAGCCCCGCTGCTGGCCCCGAGAGCAGGTTAAGCTGCATGGATGATGATATATAAATAGCAGCTGTTTTCAGATGCAGTATCTAACATCACATGCGTGACGTTAGATAAATGTTGACATTTTCCCAAGAATCGAGAATTCTGAAAAAAAATATTATTTTTAATACTAATCAGGTTTCAATCAGCCCAGATAGCAGAGAAAAAATTAAAATGTGCACCAATACTTGAGTCTTAGGATATGCCAGCATATTCAGTGATGATTGGCACAAGTATTTTTTTAATTATCATTATTATTATTATTATTCCCCCTATTATGATTGCAGTGTAATAAATTGTGAATGAATTAATCAATATGACAATTTTCTCTCTAGTTGCTTCGAGTACCGCGAGTCGGGATAAGATGGTGGGGTCGAAACCAGGGGCTTTAAGTTTAAGGGGTGAAATCTTAAAATCAATCTTAAAAATTTTAAAAAATTAGAGAAAAATGATGCTCTGCATCAGTATATAGCATTAAATCAATATTTTCTTTCCATGTTTCATTTAGATGTCTCACGGCTGAACTGTCGAATGCAATCAATGGAATGATTTCTGATTCACGCCTTTTTTCAAGCTGTAAGGAAATAAACGCATGAGTGATGTTTTTTGCAAATTGACCGTCTGTAATAATTCTTGGATGGTAGTTAAATGGTCGGAACACCTTGTTTGTTTCCCATGACTGAAAATATTAAACATTTTAAATATTTCCGCACATGGAACAAAAGACTTCCATCTCACTGACTATTTCATAAAGTTAGTATTACAACTGTCAGTATGGTGGGATTTTGCAATATTTACAGGTGCTAGCGGTAAAAAATGCTTTCATGCTCAGAAAGCTGATGTTTGCAGGTTAGGAAATGAATCATGTGGACACGACATTTCAGGGCAAAGGCCAGTTGCAAGATGTATTGCATATGATTTGTTCAGGACACTGACCCGCACTCAGCTCCAGCAGCATCTTGCCGGCTTTTTGAACCTGCAGTCTCAGTCTAGCTTCACTCAGGTACAGCCAGACCACACCCACTTTCTGTACAAGGTCAAAGGTCAGCAGAAGCCCTGCCCTGTTCCATGTCCTGAATTGGAGCCTCACTGACATATCCCCAGAGGAAAAACCTGCCGCCGCTGGCAACCAGAGGAAGCTTTGGGGTCCAGGGAACGTTACAGCAACGGAGTCAAGCTCGGTGCAGGAAAAGGATATATTGCCCTGAGAGAGAGCAGAAGGAGGAGACGTAGGACAGAGAAACAAATTACCGCGGAGACAACTCAACAGAACACAAGAATATTTATTAGTAGCTGAGATCATATTGCTGTGAGCTCATGTCACAGACATCTCATCAGCAAGTCTCCTTGAGAATAAAAGCCAGCTCAGCTCGTGGAAACAGGGAGGCAAGGTTTATGAATGTGAACAAAACTATAAAGATATTTCTGTTGCTCTATGGTTCCGGGTATTGGGAGTGACTAACGGTCCGAGGCTGCAGCAGTGATATAGTACGGTCTCTCCTGCTAGAAATTTCCCGTCCGCTACCTTCAGAAGGCTGCAGGAACCTTGATGAAGTCCAACAGCGAGTTGCTGAACGATTAGGCTCTACTGAAAGAAAATAATCAATAAATCAAAGGGAATTAAAAATGGTGGCACGGGAACGCAGCAGTTAGCGCTTCCGCCTGACGGGAAGAAGGTCCCTGGTTCGATTCAACCAGCCTCTCTGCGTGGAGCTTCGAGATTCCCCCAGTGTCTGCATGGGCTCCATCTGAATTCTCCGGTTTCCACCCACAGCCCGATTGGAGGCCCTAAAGTAACGAGTTGTTTGACTGGAAACCTCCCGTCCAATGAGAGCTGGGATAGGCTTCAGCAACCCTGTGACCCTGAGGGCTGGAAAAGCAGGTCAGATAATGAATGGATGGATGGGAAGTAAAAGTTGAATTATCTAATCCGCCAAAAGCCCCTCACCAACACAAATTCACACACATACAATTCCTCAAACATCTTTGTATGTGCAGATTGCTGAGGGCTTTCGTTTGCCTGTTTGTTTGCTTGTTTTTCTTTGTTCAATTTGCAAAAAAAAAAAAAGGCCATGGAAATATTGAACAGCTAAAGCAATCTTACATGTGAATCTCTTCTGTTCAAAATCTGGTCTTTGGTCATTTATGCTGATGAGAAAACAACTTGTAAACAACCAGAGCTGCTTTCTATTCAGCTCACTCCACTTATAATCACTATGGAATCATCCGTGATTGCTAAAGACAATGATGAATAAATGTTTCGTTAGTATGTAATGACACATTCTAATGACCTTGTCCACTTTATTAACCAATAGAGGCAGAACCCAGTTAATTTCCCCTATGGTTCTGCATTGGTGATAACAAGTAGTTAAGGGCTGCGTACACAAACAACATGATAAAGATGTTGCCTGTTGGGTTTTATGTTTGTGTTTTGTCAGTATGGAAAGATGTTAAGTTTTTTTTCTGCCAGCTGAGAGACTAAATAATGTTCGATAATGTGAGAATGAAATACATTTTAAAAGATAATAAGGAACTGAACGACAAAAGTATGTAACAACTGGACATCTGAGGCATCATCAGAAACAAGCCATTCACAAGAATCCATGTGTGATAATCATTTTTTTACCAGACAGCATTTGGGACTTGAAATGTGCGAGTGGAACGTACTTGTGACAGCCTTTGTTATTATTATCCCAGAGTATTTGTTAGGTAACATCATCGGCCAGTCAGCAGCCATGTTACAGACAGAGTGCAAACAGAACTACAACCACCACTTATCGTGTACAATAATAAACACGACTGCACATCTGCTAGATGAGAGCAGAGATCTTTTAAGGGAAAGAATTTGGATGAATCGAACGACGGCTTAAGAAAAACAAAGTCTAAACAAACCATGATGAAAAATACACTCTGATGATTACATCACCGTACCTAACATATCACTGCCATGCATAACAAAATCAACATTTCGAAAAAATAATACACACACACACACACACACAAACACACATATATATGTATACATATATATGTATATATATATATATATATATATATATATATATATATATATATATATATATATATATATATATATATATATATATATATATATATATATATATATATATATATATATATATATATATATATATATATATATATATATGTTTGTTGTTTTTTTTTTCTTTTTCTTTCTAATGTTGCTGCTTTAACACCCGAATTTCCCCTATGGGGATCAATAAAGTATTATCTTATATACATATATACATACATACATACATACATACATACATACATATATATATATATATATATATATACACACACACATACATACATACATACATACATACATACATACATACATACATACATACATACATACATACATATATACATACATACATATATACATACATACATATATATACATATATATATACATCAAAGGGATCAATAAAGTATTATCTTATATATATATATATACACACATACATACATACATACATACAAACATATATTTACATATATATACACACATATGCATACATATATAAATATATACATATATATACACACATACACACACACACACATATATATACACACACATATATATATATACACACACACACATATATATATAGATAAAGATATAGATATATAGATATGCATGTATTTTTTATTTGAATTATATACATTTTATTTCTAAATATATATTTATGTGTATAGACATATCAGTGAATAAAAATCATTCATTTTCCTTTCTGCTTTTCCTGCTCTCATCGTCACAGTGGGGTCGGAGACAATTCTCTAGTTCATTCGTCTAGAGGACGTGTACAATGTGGACAGGTTCATTTACTCTCACTGTAATGTATATGTCTGGGAAATTTAGGCTTCAATAAACCAATCCCATGTTTCAGGATTGAGGGAAGAAATTTAAAAAAACTCAGAGAAAACACAAACAGTTGTTGTGAGAAAATGGAAACTCCACTCGGAAAGATCCCTGTCAGACTTGGAACAAGAAGCCAAAAGCACTAACCACTAGCCACTGGGCTGCAACTAAAATCAAAAAGAGAAAACAATTCGGCAAAACTATAGGGAAGAGTTTCAAGAAAACATCTGAGTCATTGTACTTCAGGTTATTTGGTGCAATGTTATGAAGTTGAAAATGAAAACAGTAAATAAGAGCAAAAAAAAACAGCAAGTGTGACTTAATTACCTAAAACTTCATTCATATTAACAAGTGGCTGTTTCATGAAAATGCTGAAATATTAATTGTTTAATGAAGTTTCTCTTCATTAGGTTTCAGAGGTTGAGACTCACCTCAATATGGCTAATAAGAGGCTATCAGTATGACCGGGGACAAGTTAAATCCAAGGTTATAGGAAGAAAGAAATTGTTTTATTTGTACAAACTCCAACTTTAACAAAAAAAAAAAATATATATATATATATAAAGCACATACAAGTACAAACCAGCATAATAAAGAAGATAAAGTGAACTATATCGTCCAGGACCATCTAAGGTCCAAACACAAAGCTTAACATTTTTCTTTTGGTTCTGTTGTGGAGGGCACGGCCCAGGGGTTCGAGTGGTTGTCCTCGGAACCGAACATTCCTGGTTCGATTCCGTTGCTTCTGCAAGCCTCTCAAAGTGTTGTTGAGCAAGTCACTGAACCCCTAAACTGTACCCTGGTGCTGCTAGGTGGCCGCCATCGGCTCGTGGCTCATCCATGATGGGTTAAAAGCATAGAACTAATTTCCCACGAGGGATGAATAAAGTATAATAGATTAATGAATAAATAAATAAACAAGGTTCCCTGCCCTTGGATGCATCTATATTTTAAAGTCAGAAACGGGGCAGCAGAAAATCAGTGGCAACAGAACTAGATGATAATAAATCTGTATGTGTTCTATGTGAAATCAACACCTGACTGGGTTTCAGTGTGTCTTTTTAGTTACTGCATGAAAGTAGTCAAACCAAGTTCAAAGTTTGTTACAGTTTCATTCAATCCTTTGAGCAGGAAGCGTGAAGTAGCTGGAGTCTAAAAGCAGGTTAATACACTGACTTAATTAACATGAGCCAATGGATTGCAAGCAGACAAATCAGCTTAGTCGAGTGACTGTGCAGACCGGTCGCCATATAGAAATAGGTTTTAGAGCAAAACCCGACTTCATGGCCAAAAGGAGCTGAGACAATGTGCCACCTGATGATAATTTTTATACTTAAAGGGATTAAAGGTATTTTCTATTCAAAAGAAGTGAACTAGGAATACTCGATCAGTTAAGAAGAGCTTATTTGTAAACAGCCTACCTTGACAGTTACTTGTTGGTCGTTGTGTTTTGCCAGTTCTATCAGCTTGACACCGTTGAACACCAGGTTTTCCATGCAGCCATGGAAGTTTTGCTGGGAACCAACAGCCTTCTGAGTGCCGATGGCCCCAAAAGTCAGCTGCAAAACAACATAAACACGCACATGCAGTCAGTGTGTGTTGATTTCCCATATTCTCGTATATTCTCAGTGTAACAATGTTTGATCCTACCTGTCCAGCATCCCAGCTGCTGAACTTTGCGGGAAGGTAAACCCTCTCAGTGTGTTTGTCCACAGTGATGTTGACGTCAGAGTCGTGTCGCACCATGGCAACATAGTGCCAGTGCTGGTCATCTAACAGGCTGCCTAGAGATGCTAGAAGATGGGTCTCAGGAGAGGAGGTCAAGCCTGTGTACGAGAGAGGGTTTGGACACGTGGGTGTTTCAGATCGGATGTGAAAAAGGAAAGAGGGCGTGGAAACAATCATTAGAAGATATGCAGAGTTGATCAATACGTTTAAAAAAAAAATGAACAGAGAAGATATTATCACATCCGTGATCCGTGAAAGATGGAAGTCGAGGAGAGATGTTACAGCAGCAAGATTCAAGATGAAGGGAATAAAAAAGATGAGAGAATCATCAATTCGGTAGAAAAAGATGGATAGAAAAGACAAGAAACAAGGTCAGAACATGACTGAAGGCTGATCACGGAAATTACATGCCAGCTATAATTAACACATTGTAACTAATTTTATTGAAAAAAAGTTCAGGCAAAAGGAACTAAGAACGACTATGACTTGAGACACAAACACACAAGTACAGATAAAGACAGTTAAATTCAGGATTCTTGGATAAATGGAAAGGGGAGGTTTCAGCAGATCAGGTGAAGTCTCAGTAGAGCAGTCTGCAACTTCATGCCTGTGTCCTTATTTTAATCTATCTTTATATATAATATATGAACACAAATACTCAAAGGGAAGCATGCTATACAGAACAGCAGCTCTGATTATCCTAGATTATTCAAAGTACAGGCAGAGAGAGGAATGAACAGACAAACCACAACTCATTCAGTGGTAGCAGGAGATAGTGAACAAGGAGGATGTCAACAAGGTGGATTGAAAGAGGAGCAGGATAAGCAGCACACACAGGGAATAAACACCGCAAAAACACTGCAAATCAGCAATGGGACACATTCAAAAAACGAAAAATCCCAAATCAAAAAAGGACAGTAAAATTCAGTCCGGTTTCAAATCCATACATATGAGTTTGTCAGACGGCAGAAAAGCTTCACGCAGATCTATTACAGGGGAAAACGTATATGACAGAAGGCATTTTATATTAAAATGAGGATTAACCTATTTCAAAATCCTAATTATCTGACCCAATACTGTTTGTTTTGTTTTGTTTTGTTTTGTTTTGTCATGGAGGAACTGGGTTGTCGATGAGGGCTGCCAGCCTTGATGCACCAGCCTCTTTCATGTGACTAAATACAGTCATTAACCAGCTGCAAGGAGAGCCGCGGAGTCGTCATCTCTCCGTGCCGTACGCACCGCTGGATAACTGAAGTTAAGCACTGTATTAGAAAATGCCTGGTTTGAAAATGTTTAGACATTAATGATAGATGAACACCGCGCATCTTCGGCTGGGATGTGGAGCAGCAGACCAAGATCATTAAAAATGTATCATATATTCTTTAGGGGGAAACAATTCCAACTTCAGAGACGGGCAAAGAGAGGAGCCGAATGGACCTTATGAAGAAATACTTGGCAGATGACAAAATGAATTAAGCAGAGCGAAGCAATGAACAAGATTTGTCTGATTTGTTATACTACTAAGATCTACACTTATACGGATTACTGGAGCTTACCGAAGCGTTCCGGGTGCAAAAGTAAGAGGGGGATGAATCTTGTATGATTCGACTTATTAGTGGATAAATGACCAGAAGGATAAGTAGTATAAAAGCTAAAAATAGAGACGCCTGGAGTTTAACTGAAGCTGGATCTACTGGTTCTGTCTTTTGACGGGCGCCCCAAGTGCCCAAACACTCTAAACCACTGGTGTCTTCATCGTCAGACCACCGACTTTTATCGTTTTCAATTGCTAGTTTTCAAATTTTCATTCTCATTTTATGAAAAATGTTTCAATTTCTTTTAAAATGACAGGGAACATAAAGAATCAAACCCAATTTTCATATATGAGAACACCAAGAGGCACTTTGGAAACAATAATATTTCAGAGACAAGGTACGGGTAGTGATTTGAAATACATATTTTAAAATCGAGAAAGTGAGGCATCTTCAGGAAACACCAGACTCGCAAGCTAACCATATAGAAATAAAGGTAACTTTATTAAGATGCTAAAAACATAAGGTGTGTATGCGTCTCCACTGTGTGATGGTGACGACAACTCACACTCATACGTACTTTGTTTCGACCTGTGACCCAACTGCAAGACTACGCAGTGTATACACACATGACATACAGTGAGCCCATACAGTCCAGGCCCTGATGGGGTAAGATGGAAATATTTCTGGCATATTTCTTCATGAAAATGCAATGCAAACAAACAAAAAAAATAATTATAGTACAACAGGCTTGAAAAAAATGTCAACATCATTGTTGTTGCCCTGAGTTGTCACATACGGTGAGGTCTTCTGCTCGAGGTGCTGACCGGGATGACATGCGTTTCCACAGCTGAACACAGCGTGAATCAGTGCATGGTCATTGTGCACATGAAATGACCTACAAAACACAATATGTAACCTACAAAGAGAATAGGACCAACGTAGAAAATATGTTGAAGACCAGTGAAGTGAAAAAAAAAAAAGGGCCTACGGCTGTTTTTGACATAAAGCACAAGAGACGCATCCAAGCCCAGGATACACAATAACATAGGGAGAAGGAAAATGTTTGCAGGGAATATCTAAATGGTTCACGTCAGGAGCAGAGACGGGCAAAGAGAGGAGACAGCTGGTAAAGCAGTAATTCCTCTCTTCTGATATGTGAAAATGAAAAAGACTGAGACATCAGAGCAGGAAAAAAAATAACAGCAATTACAATGGAGACAGAAGAAAAACCAAAGAAGAGAAAAACAAAGACAAATCCATGAAAACAGAGGGACAAAAACAGATGATGATGAAAGTAAAGGACAAAAGACAGCTTGTTGTTTTCACATTCAATCTCTTGCAGAGGGAGCGCGGCTCCTCCCAACCTCTGTTCTCATTTCAAACGACAGATTTGCTCTCAGTAAATTTGCTTCCCACTAAGCTGTAACCAAATTCCATTGACATAGCTCCTCTGTACAGAGACACTGGATGCAAGGAGGGAAACTTCAAGGTGAGCTGTCGCCACTTTCATCTAGAATTCATGAAAGTTTGCAGACTTACAGTGAAACAGACACTCGCAAGATGTCTTGGTCTTTTAAAAAAATCATGCGCTGGATCTCGAATGTTGATACCTTCATCGCTTCTTGACCGCAGGAGTTCGTCGAGAAGAAAAAGTGAATAAGAAAGAAGGTTCCCCGATGGATAAAAAGTTGGACAGTCGTACGAGAGCTCAACCTTGATAAACTTGAGATTTTGTTTGCTGCACACCATCTTTTTCTCGACTCCATTTCTTCACCATTCATCAACTACTTATTGGGGACCCTGTTGTGATGCCAGCAAACCAAGGAGGTCTAGACATCCCTGTTCCCAGCGACTCATTCTAGCTCTTCCTGTGGGATCCAAAGGCATTCCCAGGGCTTATATAATCCCTTCAGCGTGTTCTGGGTCAACCCTGGGAACATTTTCAAGGTTGGTACACCTGGAACATCTCTAATGGGAGGAAGCCCGGGGGCGATTTTTTTTTTTTTTTTTCAAATGTCCGTATCACCTCGACTGACTCCTTTCGTCACTCAGTACAGTAGCTCTACTTCCAGTATGCCTCAGATGTCTGTGCTCCTCACACCTTTCTTTAAGCCCAAGCCCGCCCGGGAGGGAAGTCATTTGGCCGCCTGGATCTAGGACATCCTTTTTTCAATCGTGACCCAGAGTTCATTGCCGTAGGTCAGAGTAGGGACATAGACGAAATGGTAAATCGAAAGCTTTGCCCTTTGGCTTGGCTCCCTCTTCTTCACAGCCGACCGATGCGGTGCTTGCAACCCCCAAACCGATCTGCCGATCCAGTTCTTGCTCAATTCCACCCTCATTTGAAGGCAAGACTCCAACACGCTGGAGCTCCTTCACATGGCAGAGTGCTTGTGTGCCAAACTGTCGTGTCCAAACCACAGGTTCATTCCCACTTTGCACTCTGCAGACTGCTCCATCTGGAGGTTACGTGCCAGTGTCGCCAACAGGACCACGTCATATGCAAAAAGCAGCATACCATACAAGCAAAACCCCTCTCCGTTACTACGCTTAAATTTCCTGTCTGTGAAAATACCAAACAAGAACGGTGAAAAAAGACAGCACTGGCAGTGTCCAATAACCACTTGAAATGTGTCTGATACTCTGCCAAGGTCGATGAAACACTTCTGACAACATTCGTACGGCAACCAGATGGCGAGAAATATTGGTATCCCGCTTGAATAATGTCTATCATTTATGGAAATATTGATTGTTTCGTATGGGTGATGGGTTCTGTTAACCTACTTCATATGTTTGGATGCTAGTTAGAAACCAAATTTGGAAAAAAAAAGACAAAAAAGCTAAAAAAAAAAAAAAAAATGCAGGCTCGGGTAGAAGATGCAAACTTGAAAAGCCGTAGTCAGAATCAAACCAGGCATTTTTATGTTGTGTGGCAGCAAAGCAGCACTATCCCACCATACAACCCTTATTGAATTAGTTATTGTGATATTTCTGCAATACTGCAATATGAAGAATGAGATCTCAGCATTGACTAATTGTTGTTTTCTACCTTGTCTGAGGCGCAGCTGTAGTTTTCCTCTGTCCAACTCCAGACTGAGACCCAGTCCTCTCTGTCCATCTACGAGCAGCAGTGTCCCGGAATTCCTCATGGTTTTAAACTTGAGGGAGACGAACTCTCTGGACATCTGCTGGAAGCCGGGACTCAGCTTGTACGTCAGACTGCTGCTCCTACTGCTTTCAAAACTCACCACATCGGAAGCTGAAAATAGTAGGACAGACAGCAGTGAGGACTTTCAGATAAAAATACAACACAAACTCTCTTTCAAAAAAGAAACAGTGGAAGTCTTTTATATGGAAGCGAAAAATGAAAAACGGCCTAATTAACGAAATGCATGAGAGTTTATTCATGTTGTTAATATTATAAATGACGCCACTATAAATAGTGTCTCCATGACACTACAATTGCACTGACATTACATCCATCCTCATGATCCCTCAGTTGTATGATTTGAAATATCTGAGAACCCAGAATACATATATGTACAGTATGTATTTTTTTTCACAATGTTAATACAGTGTTGATAGTGGCTGTCCAATGTTCATTTTGGTCAAGACAATATATGTTGCAATAGCACTGAGATTTTTCCAACTCTGCAAGTTTTGGGCTCCCCAGTGCAACGACTCACATAATCACACAGCCACTTTTTCTTGCTCTAATGCACTTATTGCACAGCCCGGTACATTTCTTGCTGATTACAGAACAAAGAACGATGCGATGCACCAGTGAAGACATCCTCTTAATATTGAGTGAAGCTCATTACACACCAGTCGACAATATATGCTAGACCACTGAACATGATGACCCTGTTTTAATCAACTATTGATCACAAGCTGAAGCGCTGTCGTCAAAAAATTGTCCTGAGAATCTCCGTGGCAGTCGGTTAAGTAAATGGTGAAAAACTGGGGAAGTCGGCGAACTTCAACAAAACCTAAATGCAAAGTGAAGAGGAAAATACAATGAGGTTCCGTAACGTGAGGGAATGTATCTGACCAAATGTCATTGTCAAACATACTGTGGATACAAAACACAAAATAATGAAATTAGATTACATTTCTGATATCCTATACATATCTAACAAAAACCTAAAATGTCAAGTAGAAAATCTAAAATGTCAAGTAGAAATCACCCTTTCATGGGATGTGGGAATGACCGGTTGAAGTATAAATAGTGCTCGTTGCATTATTTAAGTTTTACTCCTGAGTTGCAATAGACATTGAAATCAGCATAGTTGTGAAGAGTGCAGTCAGTCTCATATTAAATCCCATGAAGTGTTTGTGTAGGCGCAGCCTCATTCTGATTTCAGGGGAAGTGTCTGCGTATGTGTGAGAGTGGACAGCCAGGGGAGCAGAGAGGGGATTTAAATCATCTTTAAACAACAGCCTGAAGTTTTCCAAACCCTTAAGAACAATGGTTTGTATTTTTTTTTTTACATCTCCAAGTCCTGCCTGCAATATGAGCATCATCATCTCACAGAGCTTTCCAGGATCACGTTTGTGCAGAGACACATCCTGGAGTTCGTTACTTTACTACCTATATGCATGACACGAGTGAGTGCAAATCTTTGTTTGCAATGCTCATTATAATTGGCAAAGAACAAGGCGCTCTTTCCAGATATTTGTTTCCTGATGACAAGTCTCCGACCTGAGAGAAGGCCACTAATGTGCAGAGATAGCGTATCATCGTTAGCTGTTCACTATTTTAAATTTGTATTCATGAAAAAGGCCGACACTGAGTTAATGGGTTGGCATGAGCACTATGGATGTGCCTTGGTGTAATTGAATTTTAGTTCCTAGCTCGACCAGCATAGAGGACCATTGAATAAGGGGTTCATGTTTTCACGGATATCATGTCAGCATTGACATGTCAAACTGAAACCTCACCATAAGTGCAGACATGTCAAACCGAAACTTCACCATAAGTACAGACTCACTGTAAGGACATCCATACATCTCCAGCCGAAGTCCGATCCGCCCGCTAGGATTCCAGTCCAGAGGGAGGAGACGGAGGAAACGAGCAACGACTGGCGGCTGCAGCTTATACTGAACCACACTGTCTGCATTGCTGTTCCCTGGAAATGACTGGAATTGAATCAAACCAAGAGAAAATCAGTTTATTCCAAATGGTGGATTGAAAAAAAAAAAAAAAAAAAAACTCACTGTTTCAGTTTCAGAACAGAAGCAGAGTAAATGATACTTGGAAAATTTGAAACAAATTCACGGGGAAAAAAAATAAATGCCCTTTTTGTGCCGAGGAGATGTGTCATATTATTAATGAATAAAAGTCACAAAATGTAACATTAAAAAATAGAAAAACACAATTATATCACATTTGTCAATGGATTATCTGCTTTAATGCTGAAAGCATGAAGCTTAGACGAGACAACATGTCAAAGATGCCTTCACCGGAGATTACACCCGAAGACTACACCTTTCCACAATCCTGGAAGACACGAGCAGAACGGCTGGATTTCATCATGCATGTCATCTCTCTCTCTCACACACACACACACACACACACACACACACACACACACACACACACACAGACGCACACGGTATATTTTTGTAACTTTGTAACTCTCATTCATGCAGCACTTGTAAGCTACTGAAACGGATATGTTTTTTGTGGCACTCCATGTGTATTTATCATAATCACACACGGCAATGCTTGCCCTCATCCCGAGCCACACAACCGACACTGAAAAGAAGGATGCCGAGAACTAGAAAACAGAAAATGGACTGGACAGGTACATAAAAAGTTGACTTTCTGGTATAATTCTCGATGTGGCACATATCTAAATATGTTCCCCATTCTTGAGATCAGCCAGGATGTAGTTGTGTTTTCTCGCACAGGAATTGGGTTATCTCTCCATCACTAACCAGGAATAGAAACGCGGCGAATAACATGTAACACCTGGGGGTTTATTTGACACAGCTCAGCTGGCTGTTCAGGACTGATGGATGAAGAAATCAGTCAGATGGATAGCAGAGCCAGTGAGGCATCGCAATCAACCTCCCTCCAAACATCGAAAAAAAACCAAAACAAGTGGCGAGGTGTTTTCTCACCGGCCGTACAGTGTGTTGTGTTGGTCCGGCTGTGACGATGCTCCCAAATTCAAGATGCAACTTCTTGAATTCAAAAATGGTTTTCATCATGTCGCTGAGAGGTAAACAGATGTGGAACCACTTGAATATGCTTTTTGCAGGTTCTTGGTATTTCATCCGGCATAAAATAGTACAAGTACAGAAAAAGTGCAGTGGTCCACAGTGTGACCCTTGCCATGTATCAGCAGGGTGAACATGTTTTTCACTGCAACAGGGAGAAGTAATAAAGCAGTGTCGAGGCAAGGTCATTTGCTCATGTGGAGAGACTCGAGCGAATGGGGAGCACTGGAGATCGTGTCTGAGCTGAGAAAAAAATGACCTATGCTTTAGGACATGTTGCTGTGACTCAATCACATACCGGTCACTTCTCTAAAAGAGAAGCATGTCACGGAGCTCCTGAAAGAGGTCGAAGTTGAAGGCAAAGCTTGTCACACAAGCTGGAGCCGACGACTGGGGTCATAACACGATGAGTATCATTTGATAGTGTACACAGAAGTATTTCAAACCTGAGCTGGAAATAATACAAGTCAATCAGAGATTGTTCATATTCTGCAAGAAACAGCTTAAAGTTCATTTCATGACATTAAAAATGGTTTCTGCTTTTTATTATTTTTCACCAGCACTTGGCAGAATACTGTTTCCTCCGCACTATCAATCTATCAGCTACATATCGCTTAGAAATACAATTATTCATATTTCTCTTTTGTTTTTCCACGATGCTGGTGGGTTGAGGGCGGCCATTTAAAACAGTTCCTCTCAAATGCAGTCTTCTCAATTCCCTTCTGAACTGTAAATCCAATTCGTTCTTTTAAGAATTTAAATTTCCTTCCACTTTCTGTCATTTCCCTTGGATGAACTTTACTTAGTACCCCCTCATCCCTTTTTTTATTTCTGTTTTCTGTCTTCTTTTCCTTTCGGTCATCCCCTTCAGGGGTCGCCACAGCGAATCGACCTTCTCCATCTAACCTTATTCTCTGTATCGTCTTTCTGTTTTCTGTCATCCCAGTTAATCTACCTGTCCAAGTGTCTTTCACTGGATTTTAGAGGCTGATGTTGAAGATTCACATCTTCTTACATACAGTAAATGAAACTGATTCCTCCTTTTATATCTATATCTTACTTTAAGCAAACTCGCTTGAAAAGAATACATCTCAGCTGCATCGTCCTAACAATGATTGAGAGACATATCCATGTCGTTCATCACCTCTAAGAATTGCACTGGTGGATTTTTAACTCTCATAAACATTAATATGTTAAATTTGAATCTAAGTTGTTACTTGACAGGTACAGCAATTGTGGATAAAGCACATAAAGATCCCCTCTTTGCCTTCCTGATTTCTTGTTGATTTAAGTTGCAAATCTAGTCTTTTTTTTTGGGGGGGGGGATATACATATTTTAATTAGTAAAGCTTGGTTACAGTCACAGTCACTTCTCTGTCACAGATAAATCCTGACAGTCGTCACCATTCCACCCCGCGCTGCCTACTCATTTTCCTCACCTCTTTCCCGCGCTCATCGTTGCTCTGAACACTTGAATAAATCCTCAAACTCCCGCACCTTCCTCACCTCCTGACTGTGCACCCTCACTTTTCTGCCGTTCCACTCTACGTACGAACGTACTCTTACCTCTGGTCGCTGACTTTCCTTCCTCTGCTCTCCGGAGCGTACCTGTATCTCCACCTCTCCAGGCTGCCTTCCACCTGCTAACCCTAACCCTAACCCTAACCCTAACCCTAACCCTAACCCTAACCCTAACCCTAACCCTAACCCTAACCCTAACCCTAACCCTAACCCTAACCCTAACCCTAACCCTGCTAACCCTAACCCTAACCCTAACCCTAACCCTAACCCTAACCCTAACCCTAACCCTAACCGGCGCTCAGGGCTGATCCTTAATGCAGTCCCGTCTCCGTCGGGACCCCGTCTGTGACACTCAACCCGTGATGTCATATCTTGGAAGACTCTAAGCTGCTTCCGTGTTACTCCACACTTCTGCGCGCTAGACCACATTTCCACCCTATGAACTCTGTCATATGCTTTCTCTGAATCAACAAGGACATAATGCAGCTCCTTCTGACACTCTGTGTGCTTCTCACTCCGCACGCTCAAAGCAAACGTGGCATCTGTAGTGCTCTTCCTTGGCATAACACCATACTGCTGCTCATAAAGTGAAAATACTTTTCTTAACATGGCTTCCACCACTCTGTCCCAGAAATTAATTGTGTGGATCATTAGTTTTATACCCCTGTATTCACCGCAGCTTTGAACATCAACCTTTGCTCTTGAAAATTGGCACTAGCCCACTTTTCCCCCATTCCTCAGGCCTCTTTCCCACTCTCAAGGAGAGTGTTCAACAATCTAATCAGAAACTCCGCCGCCATCTCTCCAAGACACTGGCATACCTCGACTGGTATGTCATTAGGATCAGTTGCCTTTCCATTTTTCATTCTCTTCAAAGCTGCTCTGACATCAACCTTAATGATCCTGGGGACTTCCTGGCTTAGCGGTCAAACCTCTCCCTTCTCCCCCTCTCATTTTCTTCATTCATCGGTTCTTCAAAGCACCCTTTAGATTTTCTCAGTCTCCTCTTTTGTAAGCACATTCCCATCTCTATCCTTAATCACTGTTTCCGACTGTAAATCCTTCCCATGTCAATCTTTCCAGCTTGCCAATTGGTACTGGTCTCTCTCTCCTTCCTCAGCATCCAGTGTATTTTACAACTCCTCCTGGGCCTCTCCTTTTGCCTTTGCCACCTTCTTCTTCACCTTACAACATCTCTTTGTGCTCCTACCAGCTTTCTTCTATTTTCTTGCAGTCCCACTGCTTCTTTGCTACCCTTTTTCTGTTCATGCTTTGATGAACCTACGCATTCAACCAATAAGTGCACTTTTCTTTCCTCTGCCCAGATAAGATACCAAGCACCTTCCTGTCCGTCTCCCTTATCATGTTGGCTGTTTACCAAGTCATCTGGCAGTTTCGTCACTACCCACCAGAGCCAATCCCAAGTTTTAATTGTTGTATTCCATCTTCAACTTTCAGCATTTTGTCTTCTGTCCAACCTTTGCTCTTTTCCCCTTTTTGTAGCTGCATCATCATTCAAAATTTCCCCGATACTCCCCATACTCCCCGACCACAAACTTGCAGTCATCAAACTCCTCCGGATGGCATCTTTTTCACAGAATGTAATAAACCTGTGTGGTCCTGTCGCCACTCTTGGAAGTCACCTGCTCTTCTCTTCCCATCCTGTCCATGGTCAAACAGTTTACACCCGCACCCACTGCTTCTAGCTTCACTGCCTTGCCACCGGGTCTCTTGAACGCAGAATATTCTTCTATCCATCGAATCAGCTACCTCCCTACCTTTTCCTTTCATTGTGCTGACATTCAAAGTTGTAACTCTTACCACTACATTGCTGTCTCTCCTTATCCCACTTTGTTTCCTGACAGATCTTCCCCCTCTCAGTCTCCTTGGTCTTCACCCAACATTGGTTAAGTTTTCCACCATGAAGCTGTTGAGAAATAGTCCTATTGGCAGCTGTTGTTAACCCAGGGCCAACTAATGGAACCCAGACCCAACCAGTACGGAAAGTATTTTCGTGTTCCAGAGATATTTACGTTGTATGCCCTTCCTGACACAACCCTTTCCACTATGGAAGATTGGGACTAACACTGAGAGTATGGCTTCTAAATGGCTTGATTCCTACATTGCATTTGATTTTAGAAATCATCTTGCGTCATTCCAGTGGATAGAATACAACATTTCTGCCGTTGCCCCCTACCCTCCACCTTCAACATATAGCCTGTTGGGTTTTTTTTCAACCAATCAAAAGAGCAAGTCACCACAGGATTGGACATATATCATTCACTCAGTTTCTCTCAGAAATGCCAAGCATTAATGGCCTCCATTTCACAGAACAACTTTAACCTTCAGGACTTAAAACCTGCGGGAGAAACTTCTTGACTGAGAGATATTGCATTCTTTACATTCACAACGTTTACTTTTCAGCCTCATTTCTCATACTCATTTCTAAAATTAAGGTATTAGCTGACATATAAAATTTGAATGTACAGTCTGTTGACTTGTTGCTTTTCATAAAGTGTAAATTAATATGAAGTCTTTATGCCAAACGTCAAAGAAAGCTCAAAATTAGAAACGGTTCATGATTTTCAAACATATTATTCAGCAAAATGTCAAAAATGTCAATAAGAATGACTTTTTTTTTTAGATATATTTTGCCTTTGTTATATTTGAAACTACAGAAATTGGACAATCACACCCACAGGGTGGAAGATTCTTCCTGTGTTTGACCAACTTTGACTATTGACAAACTTCACTAGAACTTTCTAAGACTACAATATTTGTTCTGCTGTTCAGTCAATTCTATCCATTGACGTTCAAGTCACCAATTAAAGTTGCTGTGTACTACAAGATTATTACACAAAATATATGCGACAATTAAAGATGCACACAGTCTTCATTTCTTTTTTATTTTTTATATGCTAAGATCATTTTGCTGGTACAATTGAAATGTAATTATCACTTTTCATGAAGTTACCCTTTCAATTCTGAACATTTAGTCATAATTAATGATTTTGAGATTATATTATGTCATTGTTTGCTTCACTATATCATTTTACGACATTGTCCACCACCGGTGACATCATTTAATCTGAGTACAGAGAGCGATGAGAAGTGGACCACATCCGGACGAGGCGGGACATAAAAGATGACGATACTTATGGATATGACAGGCAAAAGACTCACCCCTATGCTGTCCTCTTGTCTGTACTGTTTCCAGTTGTGTCCTGTGTCACTAAACATCAGTAGGTATGATGTCAACCAATCGGAGCTTCCATACCGACCCTGCGTCGCCACACTACTGAGTGTGGATGGCTCGGCCAGGTCAACTTCCAGCCACTGATAGCTGTCTGAGTTAAGAGGAGACCAACCTCCAGCTCCTGCAAAGAGACACGATCGGCTTATTTATTTACTTGAATTCATGGGAAAGATGTGAAATCCTATTTGGTGAACGCAGGGAAATGAATTACATCGCCTGACCTTTCATTTTGGACTAAATTGGGTTTCTCTGTGAACATTAAAAGCTTTTACATTCACCGTGAGGCTTTAATGGCATAAAAATCACACTTCTGTGGCTGCCGAGCATCAGAACTATGAGCATTTTCATAATTCTGGGAAACAGCAGCATTTCGATGTCTGAAATGGAAATATGAAAAAACAAATACAGGCGAACATTATCATTGTTCTCACCTTTTTCATAAAACGACAAAGAGTCACATTTGTTACATTTTTAGACTCAGAAAATGAATTTGTCAGCCATGGAGGAAAATACAAAACAATGAAGTGGCCTCATATATTACCACACCTCGAGAACTATTCAAAGACATGCATTTTTTTTCAAATGACTGAAAACAGCGAATGAAATACAGAGCGTCCCCAACCCTGTATTTAGCATTGGCAATCCAATGTATATTCGAAGTTAATATTCGATGAAATCATGAAAATATCTAATCAAAATGATTACACAGTTATTCTGTTACATGAGATGAAAAAACATCAGTGGATGGAGAATTGAAATATGAATGAAAGTGGTAAATTCCCTTTCATAGACAGATGACATGGAGATAATCATAAAGAAGGGTAATAAAAATAGCATTTATAAAGGTTATTTCACCTTTTGCAATATATCATGTATGGGAAAATATTATGCGCAAAATAAACCTTTATGATTCAATCCTTACGTAGCTTTAAAATTGGCCTAAAATTAAAAACTAAATATAAATAAAATATCTCCAAATTTTCAAAAGAAAAATATGGCAAAAACAGTATCGAAATGATAGCAATAATACAAAGAAAAGACCTTGACAATCAAATGCAGAACACAAATCCGAATCAGCAGTAAATACACCCACATGATCTGGAAATGAGAAAAAAAGTTGCAGTATTTGGACTGTAAAGCCCCGACCCAAGCGCTGATACTGTATATCTTGGTCTTCGCATAAAAAAAGTAGAACGAAAGTGCACTTAAAGTTGACTCCCCAGTATTCCCAGGGCTCCACACCATTAATCCTGGCCTGTGGGTGGAAAGTTTTGATTGATCAAATAGGCAACAACATCGTATTTTTGCTTCATATAGTGAAAATAGAAGCTATTTCTCGGGATAAGAAAATACTTTGTTAGACCAACATTACGCCTGAGAGTCGAAACAACAGATGGGCACATTGTGATGAACGAGGTGGATGCTCGTACTCCTACCAGGTGGACACGCACAGAGGAAAGTCAAACTATTTCTAGCTGATACCTCTCCATCTCCAGCACCCACTCTGGCAGCTTCTGCGCCAGCGTTGACAATTCATGTGCCTAAAGCCATTTACCACACCTACTTCTGGCACATGAGGGTTTCCACCTTTGTATGACAACCAAAATTTATTGCACCCAATCCTGATATCTCCCCTCGCAGACGGTGAGCCCACCGGTCGATCTCTCTGAGTGAGTCGGTCACTCTGGCTATGCCTGACAGAGTCCAACGGCCCGAGACCAGGCATTCCCGGATGCGCTACCCTCCCGTGCCTGACTCCAGAAATGTACCCAGCTCCGTCTGATCTGGGCGAGGTGACTCGTTGCCTTCCGTTGTTGTCCATCATCATCATCATCATCATCATCATCATCATCATCTATCATCCTTCGTAGTCTGGACCCTCACCCAGAAGCACCACGCTCCATACAAGTCAGCTCCCAGGATTATGTGGGACATGCAAACTCCTCCACCACAGTAAGAGGACTATCCCAGGAGGAATGGCTGAAGCCCATCTACATTAAATATACAGGATTTTGTACATCATTAAAACAGGATCACGGCAAAAATGGGAGTATTAGCACGTCACGATCAGGCTTATTTACAAAACGGCTGACATTGTGACCTTTACTCATGAATATTAAAGGAAAACAGGGCAAAAAGAGAAAAGTGAAGGCAGGGACGGAGAGGACACTGAGGTGTTTACTGTGTTCATCCTGACACAGTCAGTGAAATTAATACAACAAAGGTGAGCGGAGACACTGAAACTTTTTCATCATGGCTGTCATTCGAGATCAAAAAGCTCTCGGTTATCACTCCCTGGCCGCATTTCATAAAACCACATCTTATATACACTCCGAGCAAAGTGCAGGTTAATGGAGGTCAAAAGTGTGACATCAGTGTTCTGATGGCCAAACAGAGGATGAAATTAACAATCTAACCTCGGGGACTCTGAGACCCAGTCGCAGCTTGAGCTGTACAGCCGAGGAAGCAGGACACGATGAAAGAACTTTAAATAAAGATCACGAGAAGATGACGGGTCATTTCAAAATTCTGATGTGGGATATGTTTTATCGAAGCCCCTTTCACAACATATCCTCTGCTGTGATTGTCACAACACTACCACTTTCATTATTTTTGAATGGCTCAACTATGGTTAAATAATGATGCTTCTCCAATAGCCTCGACGTTACGTAGGTGTAGAGAGGACATTGGTATCACAGTTATGGCTGCACCTGATTGGTCAAGGACATTTTGGACTGTGTCTTCATGAAATTCATACCAAAATCATGGAAGTGAAATGCGATGTATGTAAGAGACATTTCGATTACAAAACAAGATTCACAGTTGACTCTAGTTTCACATCGACATAGTTCATGTAACTTATTGTCCTTAATTTACAGAGTCAACGGCTGTTTGTGACCTTGAGCCACTGATTGAGGTCAGCTGTTTTTCATACCGCAGCCTTGTTTGGAGAATCAATTTTGAAAATCAGTTTTATGGGCGTGTGAATACAGTATGTCATAAAGAAATGTATTGTGAAGTATTCCGGAGGCCTTGGGTTGTATTTTCATTAAAATGTCACTGATTTACAGGCTCTGCTTCTGAAACTCAACTTTGGTTTAAGCTTTTCTGTCATGCACTTTGACCCAAAGCTAAGACAAGGGAAGACTTCCATGATATATAATAAGATTTTTGGGAAACACGGTCTATCCGTTCTGCTTATTTATTTTTGTTATATATTTTGTTATTTTTGTTATCATTGTTGAAATAATTTTAAAACACACGACTTTGTTTACCAAACTGATTTCTATTTTTCCAATTGTTTAAATTGTGCTTCATGTTATATTGATACAATCAGGGTAAAATGTCACGCTTCAGGACAGTACTGTGTTAATATATATATATATTATAATATATATAATATATTTGTTTCTGAAATAGCAATAACTTTCAAGCAAGGTGCAATGAAAATTATATTTTTAACACTCTTGGAAAATACATAACATGTCTAGGCACACATTTTAAGTGATTTGCATGCATTTAGCCAGAATCCAAACTTTTAGAGGAAGGTTAGTCCTGGACTGTATGTTGAAGATGTTTCTCCTTATTTGAGACGTTGAAGTACAGATATAGCTTAAGTGACATTTTTAAAATTAAATTCCTGGCCCCCATATTATAAGCTTCAGATAGATTAACAGCGAGTCACATGTCTTCAGTTCTGCCGGAGAGCTTGGCAGCAAAAACAGGGACAGTCAAGTCTCAGAGACAGACATGATGTGGGACAGAGAGACACTTTAGTTTTATGGGTCAGAAACACACTGGACAGTCTTGTGAAACGCAAACTAAAGAGACAGAGTTCTGGGTCCAGCAGGAGCTCAGGTCATTTACATAATAATAACACAAAGTAGGGAGGGTAATTTAAGCTGTCTGATAATGTGCCAGTCGGACAGCAAGCTCATATAGAAAGTAATGGGCTCAAGGCAACATTAACATCCGGGAGCAGGTTTAGCTCCGGGTGAAGCGGGACACATTTTCATTTCTACAAATGCCATATTGCAATAAAAGGCCATACAAGTCAGTCAAAAATATCTTATTTTCAAAAGGCTACCTCGCCTGCTACAGAAGAAGTACTCTTGTCATTTGCATCATGGGTTATTACACCTGAGTCAAAATAACTGATTGGACATCGTGAGACATTGCTAGATTTGAAAGCTGCATCTGATAGGATACAGCGGTCGAGCCACCTCTGCATGGTGGTCACACCCACAGCAAAAATTGCATTGTTGTTTTTTTTTTGGGACATTTTCAAAGGTCTTATTAGTACACGACATGGGAATATCCAAACAATAAAATACCAGGAAAAAAAAAATAAGTGAAAGATACACCGACATAAGGGCATTCAGGAATGACAGTAAACTTACCCCACATCTGTAAGTATTGTCATCTTTATGTTGTATGTGCATGATAGCTGGTTATGTTTATGGGAGACATCGAGCTGTACACGATAAACATTTGGGCTTCCCAGTGTTTTTCAGCATTTCATCATGGAAAAGATGATTTGCTTTTTTCTGTTCTGGAGAATCCGTCTAGCACGACTGACTGACTGCACTGTCACATCATAGCACTGATATCAATGAAACGCTGTGACAAAACGTTCTGCTGTTAATGCCACATATATCTTACAGGATTTTTTGCTGGTTACCTCACTAGTAACTGCATCTAGTGCATTACAGCTTAGGATGATGCCATATTTCATGGTGCTCTATCACCGTTGCGAGGAGGAATAGGTATTTACTCTCCGGGGCCATTTAAACTAGCTGTACTATTGCATTCCAACTATTTATTCGATACAGAAAAAAAAACAAAACATGCAAATAGACCCGAAAGGCGGAATAAGACCATTAGACAGAAGCAATACTACAGCTCCAAAGGTTCCGGAGGAGAAAATTGTGTGATTTACACAATAGTCCTCTTTTTGAATGTTCTTCACTCTGAGTCCAGAGTTATTCTAAAAGTACATTGTACTTAGCTTGTACAGCTGATTGGAACGCCTCCTCATGTAATGTGGCCTTTAAATGTCAAAAAGCATTCACTTCACTTTCAGATATTTCTTGGTGAATGGTTGAAGAAATCCGTCGCGCTTTTCTAATTATATTGTTGAAGCAACTCAACTTCCCTCACCATCCGTCAACGTCTTATGTTCTCGACAAGTCCAGCTGCTACAGCAAAGGTGATATCGTGAGTACCATGACCTGGATGAGTGAGAACCTTCACAGACATACAGTGTTTCAATATTACATTCAGATCAGAATGTGGCATCCACAAATAGAGGCAGTCCTTTATTTACAAATCTTAGTCCAACAACAAGTTCAAGTCTAACGCCCTGTTTGATGTGTACAGGTTTGCAGTAACTTGCAGTGAAGCCGAGGAGATCTTGTTGATCAGACCGATGCATAGATCACACTTAATGTGCAGTGCACACAGAACAACCTCCACAGCACAGCAGCACAGCAAAGACTGACTGATGCTAAGCCATGAAAAGAGCAAACACGTGAAAGTAGGAACAACAACATTGCACTGTGCCAAATTGTCCTTAGACCTCAGACATGCACCTGTGTCTGAACTCGTCTCGCCCTGTGACATCAGCACCGGTGAAGAGTTTACGATGAAACTGTATCAGCTGTTTCGACCCTTCCGCCACGATGGAAAGATAGTGCTATGTTTGGAAAGCAACATATGATTTTGGAATTCAGGTCTGGTCACGTCACCTCCATTTGTAAAAGAAACATCTTCAGACAATAGTTGTTTAGATGTGAGAAAGCAAGATTTTCTGAAAATGTTTAATGATGGCAGTAGGCAAGCAATATCAGATGACTAATTCAACTTAGCGAGCTAACTGTGTATTGTTGTTTAGCTGCAGAATGAAATGAGTATATCTTCTTGTCTTAGGGGTCATTGCTAAAGGATGTATATACTTTAAGGCTGGCATATCCATTTAATGTGAACACATATTGGTTATTTGGAAAAAAAAAAACTATTTGCAAGGGGTTTAACCAAGCCTGAAGTGCCAGTCATTAGAAGTAAATGTTATATTGTTTGTAACTTTAAACGCACTTTGGAGGTTCAAATTAAAGTTTGATTTCATATTTAAATGTCCCTATTACAAAAAAAAATATATCCCCTGCGACACTAAAGTCTTTTGAAGTCTGTTTCTGTGTAATTGCAGTGGTGTTGCTGATAACTGTCATGAGTGTCTCGCTGCTGAGAGAACATTTTAAATATGACGGTATTTGGCAAGAAGACAGAGTGGACCAAATTAGTTCTGCGGAGAGAAAAGGAAAGTATGACAACATAATCGAGTGAAACTAACAATGACAAGGATAAACAGACAGAAATAAGATGGACAGGTATTACTGAGATAAATGCAGAATGGAGGTGATAACATTGGGATGAGATGGAGAAGGAATATGAAAAGCTTGAGGGTGAAAATGGCAGATTCATATGAATAATTAGGAGTCGCTGAGGGGTATATCAAAAAAGTTGAGTCAGTCTTCATATTCCAGCTTCATTCATCTTCTATAAAAATGTATCGAGTCCTTTTTGTATTATAATTTTAGCAATAAGAAACTCAAAATATTGGGGAAAACGCTGCATTTTTTAGAATATGTCTGCCTGGGAGGGGGAAAAAAAGCAGAATTGAAGTTTGTGACAGAGCTGCAATTAACATGTCAGCATTGCAAATGGCTACATTTATATTCACATAATGTGGCACGTCGGCTTATTTTTCAACCTATTTCTTGGTCTCGGACTCCACTAATATGATGGTACTCCCATAGTTGAGGTCAAATTTCCGCAACAATATAGAACATCACGGTATGACAAAGACCGCACATCCACTGTCCTTCTGATAAGATTGTCTACTTGCCCGACACTATTTCTGTGGCTGAATCTCTGCAGACATGTTAAATGTCTTCTCAGTCGTCCCCCGACTGAAGTGAACAATCTGAAATAAATACCTCTTGTCGTAGTCAATTTTTATACGGGCTGCAGACATGACCCAGAATGTGCTGCAAAATTGCCCCTCCTCTTTTCCTGATATACACTGGGTGCTGAAGGAGGAGGAAAAATTGCCATGGGACAATTGTTAATCACAGCGTGACAATCATAATGACAGATTTCTATGTAAATCGTCCGTAACTGAGTGAAATATTTCAAAAAAACTAAACAAGTCCAGTTGTTTTGACAACATTTGACAAGGAATACAGGAAGTTGATCAAACAAACTTGCTTCAGATCAACACAGGTGACCAAGAGTAGAGCAAAGCTTATCGGACATAAGGCTGGACCGGTGAACCTCCTCTGCGTACAGGTTTATGGATCTTTACGCTGTGGTTGTTTTATTCATTTTTGACAAAGTGGCCTGCTGGAAAGAAAATGGAGCACTGAAAGGGACGGCGCGAGACTGGACAAGTTTTAAATGAAAAAAAAAAAAGAAAGAAAACCTGGAGTTTGCCCAAGCAGTCATCTATCCTGAACCCGCTTAAAACAGTTGTAGAGTCATGTGTAACTTGTTGGACCTAAAGCATAACAGCCAGAGTCCGGTATCACTTTGACAGGGGTTTTACTGAGACATCACCAAAACGATACAAGGTGAGTGGATGGGCAAGAACAGGATATTGAGGGATTAGGGAGAGACTTTCACGAAGGTACTTATGGAAAATCTATCAAGGATTACAGAGGAATGGAGTGACACGCAGTCCTGGGGACATGGAACGGGTGATGCTGCTTGAAGACAAGGGGGAAGAACCGAGCATAAGGTAAGTAAAATAAGACTGAATTGTGTTGTATGAAAAGGTGTTTGTATTCATGTGTGATCGCTAAATGTCTTCAACCTCTATAGCAACTTTGTAGCGTTGCAAGGTATGCAATGGTGGACGGGTGGTAGCTGAAAACTTTTTAGTATAAAGTTAAATATCAAATACTTAAATCAGTAATTTGAAAGAAACTGTTCTCATCGTGCTCACTTATCTCGGTCTTCTTGACTAAAAGCTTCTTCTGCGCACGGATAAAATACCAGAGCCGTATCCCTGTCAAACAACAGCGGTACTGCATTTTGTTCCAGGAACAAAAGTAACTGTAAATTCAAAATGGAAATGTATTGAAAACATTAAAAATGCAATCGTATGAAATACTTACCACGGATTAGTGGGGAGATTTAACCAAAGCTCATTGGGGTTGCTTGGTTGTGAAGTGAAAAGTTAGTTTTGAAATGACTTCACGAAACAGAAACCAAGTAAAAGCTTCCTAAATCTGCTCAGATTGAGGAAAGCATGTCCACGGAATAAAAAGTGCACTAGAAAATGAAATGTAAATGAAGACATACAGTTCCATTGAGTTGGAAATGGACACATGCACCCGAGCATTGGATCAAACCAATGAAATATGCTAACTCTTAAGACTATGGAATACAGTTTTCCTTTTTCTTCTCTTGAAACAGAAATTCGATTGTTTTTATCAGCAATTGTGACACTCTGAAAGACAATATGTGGGCAATTCCTTCGATTTCAAAGTATTTTCTATTTGTTCAGTTGGATATCGCTAAGGAGGAGATAAACAAAGTGTGGAAAGAAGAGAACGAAAGGAGGAGGGGCGTGCGGTCAGGAGGAGCGTCGGACGAGAATATGTATTTTCTCATTGTTTTTACGCAGGAAAAGTGTTGTCATAAATTGCTGTACACTTTTTGCTGCATCACACTGGTTTGAGGCGAGTGCTTGGCACGGATGTTATGAGAGGATCTGTCCTCTTAGTTCGAAAGCTTAAGTGAAGTTCAGTTGCAAGTTTTAAGACTAATTAGGACTGGGGCGGAAGATGTGTGCTCCTCATGTAAATCATTGTCTCCTGCCGCTGTCGTCAGTGCAGCTTCTCCAGCTTTACAAATCAGTTTCTGGACCGATGTTGGGTTGTGATGACCGAAATTTCCTTGCCACTGAATGAGTGTGGGTCCACGTTGGGTATTCTGAATTTATATTGAGAGTTCAGCTATTAAGGCATATTTATATCGTAAAAAAAAAAAGTAAGCGGTCCCAGAAAACTCGGAAGACTCAACTTGATATATTCAATACCGAGGGCAATCCTTTGGAAACCGACAGTCGTTTGAATAGATTGCATTTATGATCCGAGATGATCCGAGATGAGCTAAGAGACAGACAGTCATAAATGCCAATGACACGAGACATTTATAAACAAAAAATCCAAAATATTGCGATTCGATACAAAATGGAATTAATCAGTCGGTGTGCATGCGTGCACACGCATATTATTTTGGGTAATTTACCTTATCCGTAAAGTCCTTATTAAAATAATATCTATTCAATTAATTAAATATTGATATGTAACTCAGTCGAGCTTCATGTGCACATTAAGTACCAATGCATGTTATTACATTGGATTTTACTGTGACTCTGAAGAAGGAAAAATAATAGGAAAGAAAATAAATTGAATGAAGTCTCATTTTAGTGCAAACACTTACCCTCTCTCTTGTTGAGTTTAGCAAAGCCCGGCCCATGACTGCCTGACAGCTGGGAGGAGCTTCTGAAGGCTGAGGGTGGAAGATTGGACACCAAAGTCTTGTCACACACGTCTGTAAAACACAAACCAGAAGACTCCTCTCAACATCTAAAAAGATCTTCATCTGGAGATTTCATGGGTGATTGAATTTAAATGAGTGAGGTTAGATTCAATCGTGACAGTAATACTTGGATGTCCCAAGTACATGTGAAAGGCTGTATAAATGTAGAATTTCTTTTTTCCACTTACAACCAAAACATGTCATTTTTTACCAAAGACATACATTTAAAAGTAATTTTAATTCAGCTTTTTTCACGAAGCAGTATTCTTATCAATATACATTGCAAAATGGGAGCAGGATCCTCCAGGGAGCAAATGAAGACCATAAATAGAGGTTTTCCGTGAAGCATAATCATTCGCTATATTAGAAAAACTTTCAGGCAGTGAAAGCATTTTTTTAAAGTAAATTTGAAAAATAATTTAGACTCATTGTGTCGTGGATGTGCATACTTTGCCTATATGTGTACGAAAGTCCACATGCGAGGACTATGGTTTTATCATGTAGCTGAACAGCATAGAAAATTGGTCATTAATATTTGTTTGATATTCTAATGCAAAGCGGTATGTAACTCAGTTATAATTTATTCTTATTATGTGTCCGGAGTTCATAAAAATATACCATTTTAAACTGAATGTCAATGTCTGAGATCCACAGTGGGTCTGCCAGTATTCTCTGCTCAAAACATTTCCAAGGTTGATAAACCACATATACAACAAGTATTAAACATTTTTTTTTAGTATGTTTGACGTCACATTGCCGAAGTTTGAAAGTGCTCTTCAGAGTGAAAGAACAATAAAGAGGTGGTCATACTTAATCAGACCCAACCTAAAAAAGCACTAGATGAAGAACATTTTTCAGCCTTAATAAATATTATTGATTTAACGTAGAAAGAGGGAGCAGTGTTTTACTTCTGAGCGATGTGTCTGGTAGAGCTGGATTTTAAGGTCGCACTCAGGCAATGAGTAGTTCTCAACCAGAACATTTCCACTTACTGTTAGTAGTTACACAAACGTAGTCTTCTAAGGTCAGAGATTCAAACAAACAAACAAAAAAATAAAAGGTGGGATGCAATTACACAAAGAGGTATTCATTCAGGCACCTATTACCTATTCCGTCTATTCTGTAGTCAGGGAGCAGGTTGGACCAGAGGTCACTTTTTTAATCTACTTTTTGTTTTGGAACTGTGGGAGGACATTGCATAATCCAGAGTAAACCCACACTCAAAGGCACCTTGTCGGGATCAAACCAAACCTTCTTGCCGTGAGGGTTAAGCACTAACCACCTGTATAAATAACAATCATAAGAAAAGCTTATCATGTCCCCAAACCCAACAACACAACTCAAGACTCGTATGCATTCAGCCTTTTTCTACAAATGTCAACAGAACATACCTGCCTGATGTAAAGAGGTAGACTGGTCCAGAGGCTTTACACAAAAAGAAAAGGCCCTGTGGCCGATAGTCTTTGTATGGACCTTAAGGACACACAAAAGGGCCATGTACCTCCAGGCACACACAACTTCACCAAGTCAATAAAATGTGATGGTGCAATGGCATTGACTATTTTACACGCCAGGAATTAACAACTTAGCGTCTGCGCTAACCCAAACAGGGAGCCAGTGGAGCAAGGCCAGCCCTGGAGTAATATGTTCAAATTTATTTCCTCCAAATTCTGAGCTATTTGAAAGCCTTGAACACGTTACCTGACCACAAGCTCTTACCAGCATCAAGACAGGCACCAGGTTTAAATGTACCCTGCACAGCTGCAGATCATCCTCATAGCAGTGGTGACAAGCACAATGAAAACATTGGGTGGACCAAGAACAGAACCTGTGGAACCCCCAACCTCACAGCACCGGGCTCAGTGACAGTGTTGATAAAGAGAATACTGTGAGATCCCTGACATGTATCAAGACCTGACCTGAGAGTCCACAAAAGTTCTCCAATGTGTCCAGCAACAAGTGATGAGCCACAGTTTCAAGAGCAGCACGAAGGTCCAGGTCCATAAGACGGTCTACCACCAGTAACAAATCATTGGCCACCTTTGAAATGGCTGTTTCAGTTGAATGGTTTGTTCTAAAAGCAAACTGAAGTGGCTCAAAGATGTTATTTCTTGACAGATACTGTAGAAGCTAATTTGAGACTATTTTCTCAAAATCCTTTGATAAAAAGGCGAGGTTTTAGACTAGTCTGTCGTCTGCCTGCAAGTCAGTGCCAAAGCTGGTATTTCTTCAATAAGGGTTAGAGCTGTGCAGTTTAAAAAAAAAAAATCCTGGAGACAATTATAACTTTAGAATATTTAATAGATAAGGCCCTGATGTCGACCATAACTCTTTACAAACCAGAGTTGGCAGATGATCCAGTAAATGGGTTGCAGCTCAGACTGCCATAACAACCTTAGCAAGGCTGCCAGAGAGATAAAGTCAAAATCATGAAGATCATGCCATTCATGTGAGACCTAGCAAGAGAATAGCAGCAGGGACCTAGCAACATTCAGGGATTTTGGCTCTAATATCCCAAATCTTGTTGTTAAAATACACTAATAGTCATGTGCAGACCTGTTTGTGCTGGATGTAAAAAAGGTTTATCATATCTGGCAGCCTAGAATTTAGAACTTCCAAAGCATTTGGATTGACACTTTGGGATAGCTGCATCATCTTTAACTAAGGCTGATAAATTGGGAATTAAAATTTAAAACATAATGAACAAATCATCTGGAACTGGCAATGAGTTTTGACTGAAACAGAAAAACCGTAGCCCAAAGCAAGACCCAAGCTATGTCCATGTCAATGTGTTGATCAAAAAGATCAAAAGACTCAAAGGGTTAAAAAGTCAATAGCCAGAAGATCGTCCTGAGTACAGAAGACATTTTTGTGTCCAACAAACAGAGTCCTTTCATTGTGTTAGTTCTCTAACACACATCCTAAAATCCGAACAATACAGAGAAGATCAGCCTGGCCCAATGACACGCAAATTCGTGAGGCATTCCTTCTTTTTACGGGCGGTGTGGCGCAGGAGGTAGAGAGATCGTCTTTGGATCCGAACATTCTTGGTTCGATTCCCGGTGTGTCGAGGTGTTGTTGAGCAAGTTTCTGCTCGACGACAGCCAACTGCTCAGGGTTCATCCATGATGGGTTAAATGCAGAGAGCGAATTACCTTGTGAGGAATTAATAAGTATACGTATTGAGTGTGCCGAATAAAAAAATCTGCTAATTCAGACATAAAACTTGGGCGAGTGACGAATCATCGCAGTCAACAACCGAAGGCTTGGTGATGGCGAAAAGCTCCAGTTCGAAGCTTGTGAAGGCGTAATTCTGCATGTGTTTGCCTTTAAACCAACCATCAAATATGGAAGCCCAGTCCCCACTTCTCCCTGTCAGTCTGGGAGGACTGAGGAAGCTGATGTCATGGGAAAATAGCTCCAACAGGGCTGATTATTCCTGTGTAGCTATGTGTCTGTAATGGACATTACATCCAGCTCCTGCAAGTCAAAGACCTCAAGGATGATAGAAGTATTATTAGCAGAGCCATTCAGACATTTCCCCCTTTCGTAAACAGGCCAGCAGAGCATTTCAACACAAGTTCCCTGGACACACCCGACGACCGCCTCTCCTGCGCCCAGCAAAGACACAGGAGCCCAAACAACTGCAGACACCAGAGGCTACGTATGAGCAACAACCAGCACCACCGCTGCTGACAAAACAAATGGAGTTGACCAAAGCAAGCGTTGGTTTCACAACTTCGACTCATTATCCTCAACCATGTCCTCAGTTTCTTATGCCTACTGGAGTGTTTAGCACGAAGACGTCTACATCTCAGCATCCACTGCAACAATTCATCTGGTAATGCGTCCAGAAATTGAGGAAGACTCGAGGCCCGTCCATAATTAATGCAAAAACTCCACACGGCTGAACCGCATATATCGAGAAGCACCAAACAATCATAAACCAACTACTGGGACAACATACTGGGACAACCGACACAATCTTGGCAATTTATAGCGCTAGTTCTTTTTTTGAATCGTATCAGTAATGTGGCAAGCAAGCTATCGTAAATGCCATACTAAAAAAAAAAACTACCGCCATTCATACTTTTATATCGAGAGCAAATTTAATGCCATTCATCTCTAGAAACAACTGTTTTCAGAAGTTCTTGGAATGATTAATCTACACAAGCAATCCCCAACCTCTTTGGCGCAATTCACTGTTTTGGTGTGGGACAATATTTTCACAGACCAGCCTTCAAGGTCTGGCATATATGCTACAAAAAATAAGACTTGAAACACAAGTATGAAAACAAATACAGTATAAAGTGCATTAAAAATGCAACTCACCCCGAGCTATTATTGACGACAGTAGGTTTTGATTTGTTTTTTTTTAACTCGTTCTTTTCGCTAGCCTGGGATCTTGACTTTCGGGGTAACCTATCAAATGAGACAAGCATTTTGACATGTGTCAAGAGAAACAGATGGGTGTCTCTGGGAGATGTTGATTGTATGTATCTATTAAAAGAAAAAAGTGACAAATCAATAACATGAAAAAGAACAATTCTTTCAGTGTGCCCAAGCACCAAATTTTCTCATGGAAAGGTGGTTTGAGACCTTGTACATCTTGTACACCTTGAACCAATTTTATGGCAGGAAAAATTCCAGCCACCACCGTGTGAAGTTTTATTTACTGGTTCAATTTTCAAAGGAAAATAAACAATCAAAGAGGCTTTGGAAATTATTTGAGCAGGGTGGGTTATTTACGCAAGGCGGGGGAAGACGGATAAAATGTTGCCTTCGCAGGCGGCAAGTCAGTTTTGTTTTGACAACTTGAAATTTAATATCGCATTGTTAAAATAAGCGAGTGTTAAATCAGTGCTGATCGGATCCGTCTCTGGTTTTGCTGCGTCTGGGTTTAACTTTCATAACAGACGGCTTCAGTTTTGATACAGCTGGTATATTTGGAATATTTGCTTGTTTCAACCACAAGTTTGTCCAAATCTATAAACCCAAAGCGATACTCTCCGATAAATACCTAGCCAGAAAAAAGAAACAAGAATCCCTCACTAAGGGTAAAACCAAAGATATTTTCCGACTTTTATTTTGTTGATTTTGCATTCATATTAATCTATTTAATTGTTTATGCACAAACTTAGCATCCCTGATCTTGGAAGCCCTGTTTGACCAGTTATAGCACAGAAACCATTAATTTTCATAGCTCATTCCAAAACAGTGTAGTTGAAACTACCCCTGATATATGAATTACTGCACATTGCTTATGTCATACAAGCAAATAGTATTTTTGCAGTCATACCACATTCGGCTGTGTGTGAGTGGCGGCACTAGTTATAGGGAACCACAGAAAGTGCACAATTGTCTTGAGGCAATATTTGCATGTGAAATACGTTTCTGCATTCCCCTTTTCCTATGGAGATTTGTCCATCCAAACCACGAAATTCCCACGGCTTAAAATTCCGTCTCTCCTTGTGTTTCAATGGGAAAAAAGGTCCAGAAAAGAAGACGTATCTATGAATAAATGCAGCTGCACATGTTTTCAGTAATTTATTTATAATACAGAATACCGTCATTTGGCTGTGTATGTTTTATTTTTCCTGTCCACCACAATCACCTTGGTTTTCCTGTCGCTTGTCCATCTCAATCCATGTCAATATAGCATAGATGCTTTATGGATAATGTGTTGGAATAAATACATCACTCACGGTTATGGGGCTTGTTTTAATTGGAATCTGCCTCACAGTAAAAGATGAACCCAAGAGCATTTTCAAACACACATAAAACATAAATTAATTTGAATTTTTATGTTAATTAAAGCACAGGAGAGCAGCAGTCATTACTACCATTTGTTAAAATTGCCTGACACGAAGAAAAATCAAATCACACAGTGAACAGAAACATAGAAATTTGTATTTGTTTCAGGATGCACGGGGAAGCTCAGATCCACGTACACATGGTCAAAGTCAACCCACTGAATATTCATAGATCCCTCACAAGCTCCAACCTGTAAGCGAAAGCTGCTCCCGTCCATAGCCCGTGCGTTAATGGATGTTGTTTTCAACCGTGGAGACAAGAGCCAATTAGCATGATTCACATTACAGCCTGATCCAACACACAACTTAAAGCATTCTGTCAATGTTAGTGTGGCTACGAGATCTTCATTTGCCACTCCATATCCTCCACAGCCTGATTACCTCACCTTTGCAGAGGGCCCTGCTCCTTCATCTCATGCTGCCAGCCATGTTCCGTAATAGGCGTGAAATTAAAAGCGGAGACATTTTGCATTTTTATCGTTAATAAGGTTCAACCAGCTAAATTGTGCTAATTTGGAATAATTAAAGCGTTTACGAAAGTCTGAAGTCAAGAACCCTCACAATTTCGAGACAAAGAGCAGGATATGGTTGATATTCTATGATGAAACTGTCCCTTTTTCATTTTATTTATTCATCTTTTTCATCTTATTTCTCACTGTTAATTGCGTGTTGAGCTTCAACTGGATTTACACTGAGATAATCTCAACAGTTCAAGTAATTTCACTCATTTATTACAGTCATTTTCTTTAAAGAGGAAGCCCCGAGACAAAACGTCATACATAAGACAATTTCCAAGTTGACCTTAAACACTCAAGTCTCGGGATCCAGTTCAGACCCATAATTACTAATCTACTCGATTTTTCTTTCAAAGAGGAACAAATTGCTGATAAGGAGAATCAAGGCAAAAGCTTGCAAAAAACATGGGGTGTCTGAAATGTAACGAAACGTGGAAATTTCCTCCTTTTTTTAAAACAGGGGGAACTTTTTTCAAACATAAACAGCTGCCAATGCATCAGAAATCAGCCGGACGTGAATTTCCTCACTCTCACGAGGCTTCGTTGAAGGCCTTTGCCTCAATGATGTTTTTTTGGCAGTGGTTAATTTAATTTTGTTCACGAGCTAGCTTGAAAAAGACCGTCCACCACCTGAAATGACTCGCCCTGACATTTGCTTTCAGACACTGAGTCTGTCATGTTTGCAGCGCCTGTTTCTTCGTGGCTCCATGGCTTCCACGCGGTTGGATTATTGAGGTTGGGGGAAAACTTACAATTTGCAGATGCGCAACATCGAGATCAGTCGACCACACCGCGCGACTATCGTGCAGCCATTTCGGATTTTAAAATCCAGGGATACGGAAAAAAAACATGAACATGATGACAATTGCTTTCATGCAAATGTAGGTCTTGTGAAGTGAACCTTAGTTGTTTGGCAATGTCAGAAGCATGGTGACATTTTAATGGGCAATGCCAATCAAAATGGATTCTCCTGTTATTTCTTGCAAATCTGTTTTCTCATCCCTCTCAGCTTTGACTTTTGCCCTAATATTTAGAAATCTTATCACTTGCTAGTGCCGTGAAAAATGACTTACACCGATAAATGCTAAAATACATGAGGCATCGTTCTGCAGCTGCTCCCAACACCAAAGTGGAGAATGTGTGGAAAGCAAGTTAACCCTTACGTTTTAAACTTTTTTGTTTGTTTGTTTGTTTTTTTATTCGGATTTTACTACAAAGTAAAATTTAGAAAACAAAATTAGCATTTGTTTGAACCTTAAAAAACTCAAATTGTGAACATGCACGTGTGAGTCCTCCCTGATCCCACCGCTCAGTCAGTGCATGATGCTGGGGAAATTAATCTTTTCTAGCTAAGTGTAAATCAGTTTTGCAGTAAAATAAACTCGTTCTCCGCAGAGGGCAACTAATTTGCAAAAACAACTTCATGTTCAAAGACAGCATTTATTTTTACACTAGTTTAGATCCTTCTGATCAAAAATAACCAAGAATAAACCAGAGGCATCATAATAAAACAATTACATTGTGTTTGCTTGTTAAGGTTGACAAAGTATGCATTACAAATGATTCTGCAGTGTATTTTCAGTCGTGAAATCCCTTTTATAACACACATAAATCGAATAAACTCTCCTGACTTTCCTTGATCCATCTGGCAAAGTCTCATTACAGTGCTGTCCACAGCACAGAAGGAGTATTAACTGTTAAGTGGACAGTAAAGTGCTGCATTCTTTCAGCTGACAATAATCAGAGCAGAAGTGTGATCCTAAGAACAGCGAGCTGTGCTGTCATTCTCAGAGCCAATTATCTCATTTGACTGAAATTAACATGTCGCCGAGTTGGCAGATTCAAAGAGTCTGCAAGTGCAGACTGAGAAGGAAGTGTGTATGATACATTGTATGGAATTTCAATACTCTTGATAAAAGCAAGGAAAAGGGTGTGACTGAGAGGGACTGTTTGCAATAATGCATTCGAAAACGGCACTTGGCGTTAGACCAAATAAAATACATCCCCAATGTACTTTTCCGTGGTGTGTGGAATTAGCTTTATCAGCTTCTTTTTGTCAGCGATCTGCATAATAAACATCATTAACATGTGTTCTGTTTCAGTTGGCTAACCTGCAGTGCATGTAAATAATAGCTATATATATATATATATATATATATATATATATGTATGTATGTATGTATGTATGTTCTCATTTGTTGTAAGATAATTGCCTCCATTGTTACCTTATTCCTAAAATAGAAATGTTTGAAAATGACAGTGTTTCCACGATCAGCACTTTTCTAAGAAAGGACTTTCAGACGGTGGTCTATCTCTTCTGTCGAATATGAGCCATGAATAAAGATTAGAATTGAAAAGTTTTTTGAGTAAGTGTTTTACGTCGTCATAACTTTGAACTCAATTTTATTCAAAATGCTGGAAAGTATTCTAATATTGACATCAAAGTTGACAGTTTCTCAAGATGACCCTGAGGTTTTGTTTTTGGGTTGTTGTTTTTTTAGCAAAGTGTGAAAAAACACATGAACGCATTTGGGATGGTGAAATAGGAACTGCTCAAAGCAGTGAAATTCCTAAAGAGTTAACGTGCGGTTAGAGTCCAGCCCCGCTGAGGAAACACTACACTCAAAGATAGAAAGAGAAAGAGAGAGGGAGGGAGAGAGAATCTGAAAACAACACATCAGTTGTCCCTAGCAGAGCTCTGGCATTTAAGAGAGGATGTAACTGGCAGTGAGACCAGCCAAGCTTGGTGTTGAATATCTTCTGGACCTTGACTCTGACCCTGCCTGTGTTTGATAGAGAGGTTTCTGGAATATTAAACCACTGCAACTTAAACCACAAAAGCCTCTTGGGAATCAATGCACCTCCCTTCCCTTTCTGCCAGTCTGAACGTCAGGACAATTTCATTTCACGCTAAACAGTTGTTGTCCCCCCCCCCTCCCCAAACAACATGTTCATTCCCAGGATACGGAGTAGCGGCAAAAATGCCGAAATTGAAACCAACTTCAAAATATCGGTACGCAAGCCCCTGACAGGGGAATATGAAATCTGTTGAAATTACTGATCAGTACATAGCTTTGTTGGACTGTCAAATCAGCAAGTGATTGAGAAAAAAACAAAATCGCTAATAAAAACAAAAATTCATGTGCACCGTATTAGCAATTGACTTTACTATCACTGAGAGCTGCTTCTGTACTGAGGCTTAACTCAAGAATCAGTGGAGGAGAGGTTAGAAGGGGTGTCGGTATCCAATGTGGGATTTCTTTACAAAGGACTAATTCACTTGCAACACAGTATCCCCAAATAATGTCCTCAATATTTTTCTTTCTAACTGGTACTTTAAATAAAAAAAAATTAAAAAAAAACACCCACTGATATAGAGAAATAAAATTGACTGCTTTCATACACACGAGGGTATTAACCCACATGGGTTCAAAACATAGGAGCAGTTACAGGAACTCATGATGTGACAATCTGAGTATCCTGGGAGAGTCATCATTCAGCCTTCGAAGTTGATCATGTCGCTGAAATGACAAATGGCGTGTCGACAGCAGTGAAAAAATAAGAAAATGAAAAATATAAAAGTTAATAAATAAATAAATGAATAGATGGATGAAATGCGAAACTGCACCGCTGATATGACACACGGGACCCCCAGGGGTGTCAGGCTGAAGGCAATCCGAGCTGCCACCGGGCGAGAGGCGTACACTTTCTGTGCGTCACCCGCCATTCACAAGGCCACGTATGGTGACATACATGAACTCTCTGTCATTCACCACAACAGACACATTTGAGTCACTTCACTGACTGCTGGCATTTGCATTTGTGGGAGGAAGCTGGACAAGTTTATGACGTGATGACATAGAGTAATGGATTGATTGTTGTTGTTTGAAATTGAAACTGAGATCTTTACTATCCCTGAGCTGAGAGCATAAAGTGAGGAGCACGTTGACAATTAGTCAGGCCCATTATCTGCCCCATGCCAAAGTAAGTGTGTGAATCAAACATGAACACACTTGGACACCGCTAATGTACAGTTTGTGTTTTAAAAATGTAGAAGACAAAAACAGAACTCCACAATGCTTGCTAAACATTGAAGAGCAGTTCCACTCCATGAGTGATAACAAAGTTACAACCCTAAAACAACCACGTCTCTGACACAGAACACCTACACACATAGATTTATTTGTTTTGCCTGACTCAGTCAAGGCATTGCCTGGTGTAAACAGCTAAATGAATCTCGGGTGGCAAATCACTTTTTCTGTGATGCACACTTTGTTCAAGCTATTCAAAATAAATGTATATGTGCTTGCATTTAAAGTGGCACGACCAATTTCAAATATAATCTCCGATATCCTATTTCATATTCACACCGTGGATAGCTTATGGATATATCAGTTGAGGAACTTGGATGAAAATAGCAAAGGTATCGGGCACAAACTGACTCTCTAGATCCACATAGTCTGAACTCCAATTCTTACGTGTTCCAAAAGACCTCTCATCTTCTGCGGCTCCTTGTTGAGCTTCTCCTGCAGTTCTTTCTCCATGCGTCACAACAACTCCATATGATATAAGATTCCAGAAATATTGCTTTTGATTGGCAATAAAACCTCCAAATTACAAATACATGCACGGATGCCGGTGATTCTTCCCCCTTTACTCTAACTCGTTGATTTGTTGATTGATTTTTATTTATAATTTGAATTTTTCGTGACACCGATCATTCCAGAAAATCCCTCCATTGACTTTTTCTTGTTGTTTGTCACTTTTCTTAAACGCTCTCCTCGAAGAAATATCTACAATTTCAAAACTTTTCCAGTGGAAAAAATACAATCAAATTGAAATCAACTTTTATCGATATATATATATATATAGAGAGAGAAAACACACAATACAGTTCCAAGCTCAATATTTGCGGCCTTCTGTCTCAATCAGTCAGGTTGATAAAGAGAAGAGAGCGAGAAAGACACACACACACACACACACACACACACACGGGGGGGGGGGGGGGGGGGGGGAGGGGGGGGGGGGTATTATTCCTGCCCCCCCGGGTGGGAACACATTTTTTTGTTTT
>CAAKHD010013826.1:417900-429462 GCA_901007705.1 Fistularia tabacaria | reverse complement strand
CCTCTCTCTCCCCTCTTTTTTCCTCTCTCTCTCCCCCCTTCTTCTCCCCCCCTCTCTCTCTCTCTCTCTCTCTCTCTCTCTCTCTCTCTCTCTCTCTCTCTCTCTCTCTCTCTCTCTCTCTCTCTCTCTCTCTCTCTCTCTCTCCATCTCTGTCTCTCTCTGTCTCTTTCTCTCTCTTGCTGCGTGTCTTTGGGATGGCGAGGTCGGCCATTTGCATGAGGTCACAGAGGGTAGGGAGGGGTGAGGATGATGATGAGGAGGAGGAGGAGGGTTGGACGTGAGGAAGGTCATCGCTAATTGAGGCCACCGAGTGAACTGTGTCTGACACACACATGCACGCGTGTACACACACATACACACAGACGCAAATACACGCACAGACACTCACACGAGCACATGCACAGTCACAGACACCATCACACACCTGTGTATCTATAATTGATGAGTCCTGAGCCACCGTGTCGCTTCTATAATAATCTTATATCTATAATAGGTCTAATCGCTGGTCATATGTGTGTGTGCGTGTGCCAAGGCTTGGATGAATGAATAAAGAATAGAATCATTTTGAATATAAACACATATATGTATATTTGAAAACCGTAGTATGAGACACAATGTGTAGTTTGAATGTCAGACACCTTTATAAAAGTTTAAAAAATGTATAAAATCTTAAGAATAAAACGGCAAAAATATTGAAACGTGTACAGGTATGTGTGTGTGTGTGTGTGCATGTGTGCGTGTATTTTTTGAATAAATGAAATATATTTAGCACAGTGGTGTAGTGGTTAGTGCTTTCAGCCCACAGAGAGAAGTTTCCTGGTTTAATTCCAACTGGGTTCTCTCCATGTTATCCTTCTTCCTGCCACAGTCCAAAAGCAGTCTGTAGGTTCATAGAAGAATCAATTGTCTGCTGGTGTGAATGAGAGGTTCGCTGTCTCCGTATGATTGACAGGTGACCCGCCTGGGTTAAGCTACGCCTCTTGTCCCAGTGTGATTAGTTCTGGCGCCACAGCAAAACTGAGTACAGGATGAGTAGTGTAGACATGAATGAATGAATCAGGAGTGTTACTTTTATATCCAGAGGGGGAACATATTTTTTATTTATTTCAACTTAGTTTCTAATAATCCATGAAGATGCGACACTTCCCATCAGCCTCTATGAAAATCAAAGTTTGTTCCAGTTCCTTGGCTGCATTACATGCTATTCTTTAGATATTTATCATAAATTGTTTCCTATTTATTTATCATTTATTCTTCTTGGCGAATCATCTCCAGCTTGTGTTTCCAGATATATTGCTGGATTATTGTTTGCGTCTACAAGATTATTTTTTTCTCAAATTTGTCCGGTAATTTCTTACTAACTTTGGGGCATATTTTTGTTTATTTCAGTCAATTGTTGGATTAAATACTTGATAATTGAAATTGATTTTTTGTGGTTGTCTGATGCTAATTTTCAAATCTCTAATTTCAATAAAAGATAATTTTTCAGCGATTATTGCTGATTTTACATCAATGGAGGGTTGATATTTAATCAAAATAACAGCTTAAGGTGTGATCGGAACGACTGATTAAATTCATGTTGAACTGCTGCTTTTGTTTCTGCATCCATATGTGCTCATCCATATACATGCAGTGTGTACGTCTCGGTGTGCATGTGTGTGCAGACGCATGGGGCATGTCTAGACACTTCATAGTCCGCTGCCATTGAAATGGATGAGGCTGTGCGGCAAGCGGCAGTGTGAGGTCAAAGGTCTCGCTCCGCCTGCCGCCGCCAGGATTTTAAAGTCAGAGGAGACGCTTTCATATATTACAGACAGACGGACTGTGGGAGGCAAAGAAGAGATGCTGACCTACACACAAATGCATGCGCAAACACACACACACACACACACACACACACACACACACACACACACACACACGCACACACACAGCTCATGCATTGCAGGCGCAAGTGGAGGTTCTGACCCAAAACATGCCGCCGTGTAGGGATCCACGGCCCCTTCATGCATTTCAGAAGAGTGAAGGTGAGGAGGCGCTGAAGGACACTGCTGGCACTGCCGCCGCTGCTGGATTCAAAGTTTTTTTTCAAAATAACAGAAAAAAACAGGGAGAACAAACGGAATGCTGTGATGTTTTGTTTCGGCTGACGTTGCCTTTTTTGTTGGAGGGGATTTTTTTTCTCTCAGTTTTCGGGGTCGTTTTTTTTCTTTCTGTTGATATAACTTTCACCTTCTCAAGGACAGGAGACATCCAACAACTTGTTCCTTTTAGAAATCCAGTCAAGGCCCCAGAATCTGAATTTACTTTTTTTTTTTCCGATCCAACAATATTTCAAGTCCTCGTCGCTAGCAGGGTAAAGGAAGAGGTTATACAAAACAACTGTTTGCAAGATAAACCTTTTTTTAAAATCAGCTGGAGATTTAACTTCCTTAGACTTTGGAACCTTGTTTTTAATTTTCTCTGATTTTTCGGAATCAGCCGAGACTAAATTAGCAAGAAGCCTGATGTCCTCATTAGGGAATAAGGGTATGTTTTTTACCCCTGCAGAGGTGAACCAAACTTGTACTACAAACTTTCATGCATGAAAAACAACAAATGTTAATGTCTGATTTCAACATGAAGGCAAAGACAAAAATTGGAAACTGTCTTTACCTGCCGGAGATCCCAAGTGCCTGTTTGTTTTTACTTTGTTTTTTGAGCTGTTTTAAGACCAGTGGAACTTTCATTAAAAATAAACAAAATAGGTAAATTTTTTTGACAAGCTTGAACTCTTATGGGGATGAAGGGTTTTTTTGTGAATAAAAATGGGGGGGGGGTTATTATACTGTATTAAAATAATACCACCAGTGTGTCACCCTGAGAAAGTAGTAAACATTGCTAAACACAGAAAACAAGTTTAAAACTGTAGTAGTCGATGGGTATCTGTAAGCGTCAGCAGCTGCTCCACAGCATCTCAGTATTGTTCGTTCGCCAATTTGCCATTTGCCACAAGCGGGATGCTAAAGAGACTTCATGGAGGGACAAGTCCAAGTCTGATTAGATGATGCGGAGAGCTAAGACATATCAAAATGAAACTTCCACACCTGAGAACACAGGGTCACAATAGGCTAATGTGTCTGTTATGTTCAACATTAAAGCTCTGGTTCTGTTAAGAACAAATCATCCGCCTCATAGCATTGGTTATGATTACAGACATGGTCTTAAACATGCGCCCCTTGTGGCTGTGGCAGGAAATACATCCAGGGCTGTTTTTGAAAATGATTACAAAACAATTTGATACAGTCGGGTTCAGTAACGACCTCATGATATGGTCTGAATGTACATATATCACTCACACACGCACACAAACACCAATAAAACACGCATCATGCAACAACGTGGCTGATCTTTTTACAGCGTCAAGGTAACGACTGACTGTAAATCTGAATGGTGGAGGATGATGTTGGGAGGAATAGAGGTGAAGGAGGAAGAACAGGAACTGTGGCCATATCTTAAGAAAGAAGTTAAACTTTGAAAAAAAATCCAGTACAGTGACATAAAATGTTGACAAAAAAAGTGTCAGCAAGACAAAAATCTTGAGTCTCTGACAAATTTAAGTATTATTAATTTTAAAAGCCCTGAGGAGGAGGAGGGAACTGGAGAAATAACATTGAAAAGATTTATTTCCCTTTAATTTTTCCTGCTCATTTAACTTCCACTCGTTCTTTTCCTTCCTGTCCTGTGGGTCAGGGTGTCAGTGAAGATGGGGACGCAATGCAGACACTAATTAAGATCATTAAATGCAAATAAACCTCGGTGACAGACGATCATTTTTATTGACGGACAGACATTGATTGTCACTTGCCATTCGGGGGGTGGAGGAGCCGATCGATAGAAAAACATATCGATCAGGAGGCGGGAGTCGCCGAGTGAAACTGACCTTCTGCCAGCATTGCGCCGCCACTGCTGCACGTTTGAATTAAAAGCTCCTTGAGGAAGTTCTGGAGTCCTTGAAGGATTTTGAAAGGCTCCAAGAATTGGTGAAAATTCACAGAGGTTTTTCTTTTTTGAAGCCTGTCTGACTACATATGTCAGAAAAATCAAGACAACCAGAGTCCTTGACAAAAAAACTACGTTGTTTTTTCACTCTTCTTAAATTTCATTCATATACCAGATGATTTTGATCTCATTTTTTATTTTGTTCATTTATCTGCATTTCTTGCTTATAATTCAAATCTTTTACCAGATGCTTTTTTAAATTCTATGTATTCAATTATTTTTATATTTATTTGACTATCGAGTTCAAATGGTTTTTGATTTCTTGTTTTTTTTATTCTAAATTTAAGTTTTAGTCAATGTTAACAGAATAATGTGAATCATATAAAAAAGTAGTGTATTTTTATGTTTTTATTTCTGATTTATTTTAATTAATTTTCCAACTTTCTATTTATTGTTGCTTTGATTGATTTATTGGTTAATTCATTTCTTACTAACCTAAATGCCACCCTTCCATTTCCATGGTTACGACCGAAACTCACCTCTTCTGAAGCGATGTTGTCATAGTCCCATCTCTCCCTGAAACTGCATGTGCTCATCCCACCAAAAACAGCAACAACTTTAATGCTCCATCTCTTCTTTTATCTTTTATGAATTTCTGTGGCAATGTTACAGGCGTGGACACACACATCCATTGAGACCATGCTGTGTTTATGGTTTTTCAAAAGAAAAAAGAAATAGGTCCTTTCCATCTCTGTGTGGATGATGCCTCATGTAATTTCTAGATAATTATATTTGCAAATGTATTTATTTCTGAAATTTTGATAACTATAAATATTGTGGGGGATAAATTTCAAATCTGTTTTTTTTCCTGAATACTCTTGCTGAACTGAAAGATCTTAGGTAATTTATCAGCAATCTTGCAGTTCCTTTTCTTTATTGATGTTTGAATATTTTCATGTTTTAGGGTCATTTTGCAGATTTGTATTGCTTTTGGTTTTTGTCTCATTTCCTTGAATCATTTTTGGCGAATGATTTCAGAAAGAAGCATTGGCAAGTTCAGCAGGGGAGAAAGTGATTAGCGCATCAGTTCACATGCACATACACACACACACACACGCACAAGCACACACATACATAATCAAACAACTTATTAAGAAATAACTTTTTTAACGCCTGTCAATCCACACTCACATACAAACACACACACACACACACACACACACACACACACACACACACACACATAATGATTGATTCAGCTGTCTCTCACTCACAAATCACTTAAATTCTGTTGTTTTATGACCAAATCTTATAACCAACATACACTTTAGCACTAATGATGTTGCAGGTGTGCAAGCATGCATGCCCACACATGCACAATCACACACGTATGCACCAGTTTACGCCATAGTGTGAGTGATATCCCGACCATTACGGGTCCTTTATTTACACTGGCTTTACAAATGAGCCCTAATTACCAGGTCTTAATGATGTGGTCGGGCGAGCGGGGGAGATAACCGCGGTAGAGGGGGAGGGGGAGTAGAGAGAGGAAGAGGGAAAGGGAGAGAGTGAGAAGGAGAGAGAGAGGGAGGCAGGCGTTTGCTTGGAGGGTTTTTTGTAAATGTCAAGAGCGGAGAGTTGATGGCTTCATCAATCCTTTATCCTCGCAAAACACCTGGAGGAGGACAGGACGGGGGAGGGGCGGGGGCGAGGGGGTGGAGGGCGGGGGGTTCGGAGGATTAGTAGGTGGAGGACGAGAAAAAGAGGGGAGCATGGAGAGGAAGAGGAGAAGAATGAGCTGGAGAGAGGAGGGAAGAGAAGAGTGGTGGGAGATCTGAGGAGGTGAGGGAAGGAAGGAGAGGTGGGAAGGAAACGAGGTGAGAACAGGAGGAGGAGACCTTGAACTGGACCTCAGGGGAGGATGGAAGCACACTGAGGAAGAGGAGAGGGAACTGGGGAGGAAGCAGGGAGGAGGTGCAAGACAAACGGCAGGTGAGGAGACAGAGTGAGGCATGGAGGGAAGGAAGGGATGAGAAGGAGTCATTAAGGGTGAGAGAAGGGGTGGTGAAGAGGATGAAAGAGTACGGTGAATTTCAGCTTCATGAAATGCAGTGACAGGAAGGCTTGCTTTTAATTTACTCCTGCCTCCGTAACAATGTGACCAATCACATGGTTTGTTTACATGTGACATCATCAGTCTGATTGACAGGATAATTAGAGAATCAGAGAAGTCTGGGAGTCAGTGACCTAACATCCATCACTTCCTCTCCTCCTCCTCTCTGGTTTACCTCCCTTTGGTGTCCTCCCCCTCCTCTCTGTTTTCTCTCCTACTCTGCTCCTCTCCCCCTCCCTTTCTCTCCGCCTCCCTCTCCACTTCCCCCCCTTTCCATTTTCCTTTTCATCTCCTGCTGCTCCTCCTTCCTTAAGTCTTCCTCCAGTCCAGCGGCTCCTTTCTCCCCTCCTACCTCCTCTCTTCATTTATGTATTTATTTATCATTATGAATTTCTTTAATTTCTCCCTGTACTCCTTCCTCATCCTCCTCTCCTCCTCTCCTTTCTCCATCATCCTGTCGATCTCCGACTCTTCCTCGTCTTCCACTGCAGCTCCTCTCTCATCAACGATCCCTTTGCTTCTCCTCCTCTCTCCCTCACCTTTTGCTCTTCTCCTCCTCCATCCTCATCACAGATATATTTCTTTGCCTCTTCCACTCCTCTCTCTCCCCTCTGCTGCCCCTGCCCCGATCACAGATCCATTTCCCGTCTCGCAGCTCTCCTTGCTCCCTCCTTCTCCCTACCACCTACTCCTCTTCTCCCTTTTCCTCCCCCCTCACCTCCCATCTCATCACAGAGCCATTATGGCTCCTCTTCCTCACCTCTGGCTCTTCCCCTCCTCCTCCTCCCCTACCGAAGATAAATTTCTCCTCCTTTCCTCATCCCCCCGCTCCTATCACAGATCACTTTCCCTTCTCCCACCTCATCCTCCTTTCCTTTCCTCTTCTATACCTCCCCCCTCCACCTGCCAGCCCCCCATCCCAGATCCATTTCTCCTCTTTAACCTCCTCCTTGTAGTGCAGGATAAAGACACATATGGTCGAGCCATAATGGCGGCGCCACTTAAATCCACTCATTTAAGTGCAAATCGGTGTCATTCTGGAGCTGCCGAGCAGATGCTGGGCCATGTCAGCATAACTGGATGTGACCAGAGTCCTCGTGCTCTGTGCGTGTGTGTGTTGGAGTCGGGGGGATGCATATGTGCAAGCCTGGGTTTGTAACCCCCATGGATTGTGATGAATGGAGCCTCTCCTTAAATGCAGAAAACAGATAAATTGATAGGCGATTATGGCAAGAGTTTGAGCACATGGGTCTGTTTTAAGGCTTGGTGGTGTGTATGTGTGTGTGTGTGTGTGTGTGTGTGTGTGTGTGTGTGTGTGTGTGTGTGTGGGTGTGTGTGTGTGTGTGTGGGTGTGTGTGTGTGGGTGTGGGTGTGTGTGTGTTAAAAGATGGGTTTCCTGCCATTTGCACCTCGAAAGGAGGAAGAATCAGTTGAAAAAGCAGAAGGGAAAGAAGGATCAAAAAGCTATAAAGTTAACCAACTTTTTGCCGGAGTCAAACAGAGACTGTACAATTTCATGTTTGCATTTCACGAACATTAATATAATATAAATTGAGATTGTCTCATTACACTTGCAAATTAATATTTTCCTGTATGTTAATTAATATCTGTTTAACATGAATCAAAACAATACAGTTGTATAGATATTTCTTTAGCTAACTTGTCTACAACATACACAGTGTAATTTAGCTAATTTTGTCATTTTAGTAGCATTAGCATAAGACAATAAACAATACTTACAGTTTAAGCAAAAAGATTGTTAACATGTATACAATAGTTTATTCATGGATTAATTTGGCTAATGTGCTCAGTAGTGTCATAGAATATCATTCTGCTTGCATGCAACTACAATTTTTGAGCTACAATTTCATCAAGCTATCTACACTTGGAGTCCCTCTCTTGGATTTTGTTTTCTTTCTGTCTACATTTTTATAGAATAAAATCATTTCACCTGAAACTGAAATCACTTAATTGACCCTAGATTTCACATGAGTAATCGTAATTGTTTTTGCATCCCAATCCCAACAATTGGCTCTTTTTTTAATTTCATGCAGCCACAGTTTGAACTTTACAAACTTTTACTCATGAATTAATAACTTTCTTTTTTTTCTTCTTGTGGAATAGACAGCAACATTTTCCCTGGAAATGATTGAACTCTCAGGTGAACGTGATAATAAAAGGACTCATTTTTTATTCGGGGTCGCGAAGTGGCTCATATTAAAACCATAAATGTCATTATTTCTATCTATAATGAATCCCGAATCGGCAGCTGATTAGCCCAACGTGGCGGGTCCTTATTAGCGACGCGATAGTGCCGTTATTTAGCTGCTTCCTCGTTTGTGCCACATTTTGAATGCAAGATAACATTTTAATGGAAAATGGTGGTTGTAACACAATGTAACATCCGAAACTTTGGACAACTATATATTTTTATTATTCAAATTTTTATCTAACTATTTTTTGGGGTGGAAGTTTGATCCATGTTGCTCAATTTTAATTTTGTTGATTTTGACAAAATATCCAAAATGTATTCTTTATCTTACTGATATTTTTAACATCTATTTTTCCATCCATTATCTGCTGCTTACCCTGCACTCAGGGTTGCGGAGGATGCTGGAGCGTATCCCAGCTGTCATCAGGCGAGAGACGGGGCCAGTCAATCGCAGGAAAACATATACAGACAAACAGCATTCACTCACTCACTCATTCAGGGCAATTTTCCCAATTTTTTTTGGACTGTGGGAGGAACTTGGAGAACAGGGAGGGGACGCAAACTACACACAGAAAGGTCCCCTTGTCGGAATCAAACCAGGGTCCTTTGTGCTATGAGGCTGAGTAGCTAACCACTGCGCCATTTATTTTTCGTCACATTTATTTGATATATTTTCATCGTCATGATTTAATCCTATAGCTTAAACACAGATAAATATAGCTTCATCAGCTAGAATCTAAACCATGAAGAAAATGTATTACTATGCTTTACCTTGGCAAATTAATCAATACAGTGAGTACAATAAGAAAAAAATATCAAGATCAACGTTGAAAAGAATGATGGCGGCACACAAGCGTGCAAGGTGTTATGAGAAAAAGTATGACAATAGCTGACATTGCATTTCCTTGGATGAAACACAGGATAAATGAATCAACACTCAATCAGGACTAATATTGCAGGATCAAACAGGCTGGCCAAGGATTGGCTGGAAGACTGAAGACTTGTCAGAAATGTTTTTGTAATATTATTTTTGAAAATCATGGAGAAGAGAACTGCTGAAAAATTAGGGGCAGAAATGATCAACAGATATTTGAAATGTCGCATGAAATAAATTCAAAATAGAACTTTGACTGATGTGAATTTACAACACATTAATGTTAAAACAGTAAAAAAAGGTCAAAAATGAATAAAAGAGAGAAAACCTGGAAAGATTTTGACAAAAGCTTCATAAGGAAAGACTAAATGTCAGCGGAGGGTCCAACCTTTTCTCCCAATGAAAACATTAAGTCTGATTATTATGGCCTTTTACAACATGTGTGTGTGAGTGAGTGTGTGTGTGTGTGTGTGTGTGTGTGTGTGTGTGTGTGTGTGTGTGTGTGTGTGTGTGTGTGGATCGATAGTGTGTTTAATGAAACACATGGGCAGCGACAGCATCGCCGGAGCAGCTTGTTTCTCAGAGGTTGTCGTAACAACACACACACACACAGACAAACATGCAGGTGTCCGTGAAATAACTATGTAAGAAAACAAATTAAAGCAGAGCTGTGAATTTCTCTCTTCTTTTTTGTTGGTTTCATTTGGGGGGTCTGGAAATGAAATCCTCCCATGGTCACCATAGCGATGGTTCCTCTCATTCTACATGATGGAGGGCAGCAGGTCCTTCACTGCTGCCACCGCACGGATATATTCCCATGTGCTTCCCATTCCCAGCGGTGACCTCCATCATCCTGGTCCATCCCCATTTGTTTTTGGTAAAAATAAAACAAGGTTGTTTTTTCCATGCAATCAAGCGTGGATGTCATTACTTCACTCCTGAAGTAGGTTTTACTCTGAAAGTGTTTCAAAATCTGAAAGTCACATATTTACTACAGCAGACCTCTGTGTAAGTCATCACTCAAAAGTATCAAGCAGATTTTCAGTGAAAGCCCAAAGACTGAAACAGGAAACATGTGAAATCCATGAATCCGATGCAACCCACCAAAATAAAAGTCTTGTTCACTCATTCTTAAAGAAAATGATATCTTGTCCTGAATTAACACTTTTCCGAAGTACTTTTCATTGCTTATTTTTTCTCTTTTCTTCTTTATTATTGTTTATTTTAAACTTATTTTGGCTGATTGATGTAGTTTGTGTTTTGTCACCTAAAGCTTTCTTTTTTTTCATTCATTGATTTGCATTTTCTATTCTTTACCATTATAATATTGAATGAGCTTTTACGCAAAAATAATCCAATTCCCCCCCCAAAAAAAATTCATTTTCTTGAGTTTTTATTTTTTATTTCAATAATAGTTTTCCAATTTATAAATTGAGTTTTCAAAGCCTCTTTTATCCATTTCTGCAAAGAAATGAACATTTTACCTCCGAGCCCTAACATTGCCAGCAAGTGTGTGTGTGTTAGTGTTCCCTCCATCACATTCTACAGTTGCTCTTTCATCCGCAGACGTTTTGCCATCATGCCTCCTAGTGACGCGGCAAGAAAGGATGACAGGCGGTTGGGAAGCAGGGAAGTAAGGCAGGGAGCGGCGGGGCGGTGAATCCAGTGCACCCGAGTGGAAAGAATCCGCGTTTACACAACGGCGAGGCGGAGAAATTAAAGATGATTTTTATTTTCTTTATCTGAGGGGAGAATTCATTACCTGGCAGAAAAGCGAGAGCTGAGCGCTGTCAGCCAAGAATAATGACTTGTCTAACTGATACCACAACACACACACATACACACACACACACACACATACACACACTCAGACACACACACGCACACACACACGCACGCACGCATGCGTAAACACACAAAAATGCACTTTCACAAATATGAGGTGTCTTTCAAAGAAAAATGAATGATCCTCAGGCAGGAATGATGAAGAGACAAGCACCACCTAGCGGTGGGAAGTCATCCAAAACAAGTCTGTAAGGAAATTGTTTGTGAATGACACGCTAAAATTTGGAGGAAATGATGGACCAGTTTCACATACATGTGTCAACCAATGTCAAATCCCCAAAGTGTGCCATGAAATGAGTGGTGCCATCTCGAGGCAAGAAACGGCAAAAAGATAGAAATATCACTGAAATCATCAGGCAAAAGAGAGAGTATTCATATATGTTAGCAATTTTGATGAGCTTTCGTGCTGTTCAACAGGAAATACCCGTTTGAGGACATTGGTATTTTATTGCTCTGTATCCCCCTTGTGGGCAGACCGTGTCACTACATAGATCTACTGTGTGTGTGTGTGTGTGTGTGTGTGTGTGTGTGTGTGTG
>CAAKHD010013826.1:374092-388406 GCA_901007705.1 Fistularia tabacaria | reverse complement strand
GAGATGTCAGAAGAGTGAGAGAGAGTGTACACACTCAAACTCTCTCTCTCTCTCTTCTTCTCTCTCTCTCTCTCTCTCTCTCTCTCTCTCTCTCTCTCTCTCTCTCTCTCTCTCTCTCTCTCTCTCTGTGTCTCTCTCTGTGTGATGGATGCCTCACACGTACACACACAGTGTTTGCGCATGAATGTGTCTGTGCATGCGTGTGTGTGTGTGTGTGTGTATTTTGATGTATATTTAGGTTATCTCTACCATCCATCCATCCATCCATCCATCCATCCATCCATCCATCCATCCATCCATCCATCCATCCATCCATCCATCCATCCATTCAACTATCCATCCATCCATCCATCCATCTATCCATCCATCATCTGCCGCTTCTATCTTTTTAATATATATTTACATACACGTGTCTTTGAACATGTGTGTAGGTGTGTGTGTCTCATCTCCCTGGGCTCCCCCCTGTTGTTGGATTGTGGGTAAAGGAAGGGGGAATAGGAGGTATGTCGGGGGGCGTTTCGAAGTCTGATGTCAAGTGATACAGTAACACAGTGATATGGACTGCCCTCCCTCTCAAAATAATAATAAAATAAACTCGACCCTGGGTCGAGTGGGCATTTGAGTGGCCTATGCCTCCTGGTGCCAGTTGGATGTAAAATAAAAAACACACATAAAAAAACTTTGCAGACTTCAGAAACTCCAAGTGTCTCATATATCTGTTACCATGAGGACAAAAATGTTCTGAAACCCAACCCTCTGGTGACTGGTCAATTTGTTTTTGGTTCTGTACTCCCGTGAACCTTGTTCTGCATAACTCTGACTTGTCCTCCTCCACCAGAGGCTTTTTAGTGCCTGCTAGTGACGACAAAGACAAGCAACCTGACTGAAATCAAAAAGGTGCAACCGGTCCCACCCTGAAGTCAGCGTCATAAAAGCATAATTCATTAATCTTTTTTTTTTTTGGTCTGTTGTTTGAAATGTATAATAATTTGAAAAAAAAAATACCCTACTTTAGTGATCTTGGATGCTGCTTATCGGGAACTACTTATCTCAGGCTGTTACGATTCTTAAATTAAATTAGAAAGTGTTTTATTAAACACTGTCTTGATACATTAATTTATTTCAGGACAAATTACAAAAACGAATCAAATTACCTTTAAATTTGGGAGGGAATTTTTTTTAAATTCGCAAATACTGAAATACTCAACATCAGCAAACCTAATTTTTAAAAAATACGGATGAATGCATTATTTTTAAATGGCACAAAGCATTTGTTGAAATTTGAAAGGTCAAAAAATCAAATCTAGCGAAACTCAAAGCTACTTAACCCTCAGCAACATCAAAGCTAAAATGTTGTTATTGTTTGTTAGCAATAGTGACTCATGTTGTCAGTTATTGTAAATGTGACTCCTCCGCTTACATTTTTGTCGTGGCTGCGATGAAGGTCACTTTGATCTCGTGGCTCATTTCATCGCTATGTCACGTGAGCTGGTTATCAGTCAAATAGGATGGACCTTGTGAATTAATCATTTGTCCTTCAAATGAAGGGAAAGTTTCCATTCTATGAAGAGTTAAAAAAAGATTGGTGCTTACAAAGAAAAGTATGCTCATTTATGCGCCTAGTGAGTGCAGACAATCAGCATCCCTTACAAGGTCCTTTATAGAAAGAGTATAGTCACAAATTACAAATGCTTTACAATCATTAAGTATTTGTATTTCATATATTAAACAGATGACCCAACCTTTTCCTCCTGCTACCCTTACCTCCGGACTCTCCGGTTTCCTCCCACAGTCCAAAAACATGCAACAGGTTAATTGGAAAATTGAGAATGAGTGAGTGAATCGTTGTCTGCCTGTCTATGTGGCCCTCCGATTGACTGGCGACCAGTCCAGGATGTACCCTGTCTCTCGCCCAATGACAGCTTGGATAGGCTCCAGCATCCCCTGCGACCCTGAGTAGGTTAAACGGCAGACGATGGATGGCATTAGTACAAGGATGTGCCTACTACAAATCAGCGAGCAGCTTTTAAGTATCTGAAAAGAATACGTTTAAATGAAATAGCATTTCTTGTATCATCTAAATTAAAAAAACAAAGGACCAAGGATTGAACCTTGTGGGACTCAACACCGTTCCCACTGAATCTTAAGAGTCAACAATTTAAAACTTCATTATCAGTCTAATTTTCTGAGTAGATAAACAGAATTTGTTTGTCAAATGCAAGGTGTCGTCGTTCTCATCTCCCTGCTCTAGTCCATTCTTCTCCATTTTGTCTTGCCTCGGCATCTCGTCACGGCGGCCGAGGGAGGTTGTCTCGACCTTGTAGCTCGTTTTGTCTCACCGTCACGTTAGCTAGTTATCAGTCAGACACAACGGGCCCCGGCGAAGCCCAGCTCTCCGACTGCCAGACAATGATACGCTGTCCCGCCGAGACTTTTCCCACCGCCGCGCACAAACACACACTCATGGAGTCGAACCCCGGTCTTGGGGTTTAGTCTGCCGATCGCAGGCGGAGGTTGTTCTTTTTAATTAATCATTTGTCCTTCAAACGAGGGAAAGTTTTCATGCGGCAGATAATTAGGTCCCAGAGTCTTCAGCCACCTGCCGCCTTTGTAGCCCATCTTTGTCTGGAAGCAGTAATGTCCCCGAAGACTGAGCAGCAGCGAACGCACCACCAGCTGAATGACAAACTAACCCCCGCCACCCCCTTCCCGTCTTTCATTTCATCATCAAACTCACTCGCTTCTTCTTTTCTTCTATTTCCAACTCACTCCTGTTCTCTTTCATTTTCTCATCACATCCTCTGATAATTTCTTTCTTCCTGCTCGCTCTTCTTCTCATTCCTTTTATTCAATTGGATTTTTCTTTTTCCTCATCTCTTTTTCATTTTTTTCATTTTCTATTGCACATGCCATTATAATATCCTGTTTCTGCTTTTCTATTTTTCTCATACCTCTTTTCTTATTTTGTCTTTTCTTTTTTCTTCATCACACCACTGTATCACACTTTTCTTCATTTCTTTTCTCCCATTCTTCTTCCACTGTTTGTTTTCAACTCTTTCTCCTTGTTGCTCTTAACTCTCTTCAATTTCCTTTTCTCACTTCTACTGTTCTTGTCATCTTGTCTCTTTTTCTAGTATTCCCACCATCTCTCTATCCTCCCTCTTCTTTAATTAGTGTACCCCCCTGTCCTCCCCTCCTCTTCTCCCCTCAGTTCACTTCATGCGATAGTGCTTTAAGTGTGTATGTGGGGGGCTGAAGTCTGCCATTTGTCCTTTTCCCCCCCTCAACCAGACGAGACTGAGGGAGGTTTGAAAGATGGAAGGGGAGAAAAGATGGAAAAGGGATGAAAGATGGATTAAAAGGTGAAGAGAGAGATGGTGAGCTGGGCGGAAAGGACGGATGGATGCAAGGATGTATGGATGGGTGTATGGGTGCATGGATGGATGGATGGATGGATGGATGGATGGATGGATGGATGGAGAGGGGAGGAGGGATTAGTAGATAGAGGATAGTTTAGGGGGAGAAATTATGAAATGAAAGACATAGGCGGGAACAAGGTTGGTAAATGACGGAGGCAGGAGGTGAAGGGCTGAAGGATATGGTAGGATGAAGGGGGGAGATGGTGGAGGTGATGCATTTTATTATTTTTGAGATTAAGTCTAATTCTTTCTTTGTGGTCATGTGATCTACAAACATGACTGCAAAACATATAACAAACACACAAATAACCCTGGCCTTGAAAAATCCAGTGACAAGTTTACATTGATGTCTGTGTCTAAATTCAATTCCTCCCCAGCCTCTCACCCTCCTCGCCCCTCTCCCCACTTCCTTTGCCCCACTTCAAGGACATTTATATTATAAAGGATGCATTTGCATATTAATTCATTTCTTTCACTTTTCTCAGATTAGACGTTGTCAACACGTATCAGCGCTGATCAACCCAGCACTCCCAGTGCTGTCTGTATGTGTGTGGGTGTGTATGTGTGAATCCTGTTCTGCACGTGTGAGCATGTGTTTCAGTACACTTATCTAAATGGGGACATTGAATCTGTGACTGATTTATCGGACTTTTCCTTGTTACACCTTGTCCTCGAATGAACATAGATTCCAGTGTTGTCATAGCACTTTTTTAAAAATTAAATTTAGATTCTTTTTGGGGAGCGGAGTTGGGGTAAAACTAAACACCTGACCTTGCTAAAGCCGCATTTCACTGATTTTACAAGATTTACTTGAAATGAAATGCCTGGGGAGGTGTTAGTAATGATTTCATAATTTAAAAAAATGAAATATTGCAATAAATCGCACAACATTTCTTCCTGATAACCTATTTGCAAATAAATTGTAAAAATATATATAAATTGTTGTCTTGATGTGAATTTGAGTTTTTTTCGGCCAAGTAATTTAATTGCGGTAGTTTCAAAAGTTTTTCCATATTTTGAAAAAGCACATTTTAGGGATTTTTCCAATTTCGGCACAAATTTCCTTTTTAAAAGAACAATAATATACTTAGAATATTTGTTGACTTACAAAATGTGTTTTTAGTCTGACATTACAGGGGAATTTATGATAAATGACCTGATAATTTAGACAACATGAGCATAAAAAAAACATGAATTATAATTTAGTTTTCATTTTCTTATATTTTTCACTGTTTGATTATTGTCAAGGAAATAAGACAAAACATAACAGCATAGCTTGGCTGTGCTGAAATGGTCAATCTCTCAGTGTGTTTGTGGGTGTAAGTGTATTGTCCCCCTTTGGGATGGAGACGTTCTGAATATGCAGCTGACTCTGGACACTGACAGATGACAGGCTCACCTTCTGGGACGGACGCTGCTGATGAACGAGTGTCCGAGCTGAAGGACAGCTTCTGTTCCGTTCAGGCTTTTATTTTGATAGTCATGATATTATTACTCCCCTCCTTCCTCCCTCTTTAACTTGCAGCTTTTTTTCCCCCGTTGTCGTCTCGCCTTGATGTGTTTTGACGTGTTGATTTGGCGCCCGCCGATGATTGACAGGTTGACGGGGCCTGTGATTGGTTGGCTGCCGCTGCTCAGCAGAATGAATTTATTTACTGAATCGACATGGAATAAAATCCTCTTTCTCTCCTTCGTCTATCATTTCCTTTTTGGAGGGGCGTAGAGGGTGGAATTCAGGCTATTTTCTTAAGAACCTGTCTAAGGCAACATCAGAAAACAAAGCATAAACAAATTTAAGAGTATCAAAAAAAAGAAACTTCAATTTACAAAAGAAAGAAATTGCACTAATAATTAAAAGGTACCAACAGCGGATAGAGAAAAAAATGTTTTAAAGAATTTAATAAAATTACAGATAACGTAAATTAATTTATACTTAATCTTCATCCATCCATCCATCTTCTGCCGCTTATCCGAAGTCAGGTCGCGGGGGCAGCATCCGGAGCAGGGAGGCCTAGACTTCCCTCTCCCCAGCCACATGGTCCAGCTCTTCTGGGAGGACCCCAAGGTGCTCCCAGGCCAGCCTAGAGACATAGTCTCTCCAGTGTGTCCTGGGTCTTCCCCGTGGCCTCCTCCCAGATGGACATGCCCGGAATACCTCCCCCAGGAGGCGTCAAGGAGGCATCCTGACCAGATGCCCGAGCCACCTCATCTAACTCCTATCTATGCAGAGGAGCAGTGACTCTACTCCAAGTTCCTCCCAGTTGGCCGAACTTCTCACCTTATCTCTAAGGGAGAGTCCGGCCAACCTGCTGAGAAAACTAATTTCAGCCGCTTGTATCCGCAATCTCGTTCTTTCGCTCACTACCCACAGCTTGTGCCCATAGGTGAGGGTAGAAACGTAGATTGACTGGTAAATTGAGAGCTTCGCCTTCTGGCTCAGCTCCCTCTTCACCATGACATACCGATACAGAGTACACATCACTGCAGATGCTGCACTGATCCACCTGTCAATATCCCGCTCTATCCTTCCCTCACTCGTGAACAAGACCCTGAGATACTTAAACTCCTCCACTTGGGGCAGGACCTCTTCCCGGATCGGAGTGGACTCTCCACCCGTTTCCGGTTGGGGACCATGGTCTTGGATTGGGGGGTGCTGATCCTCATCCTGGCTGCTTCACAGTCATCTGCGAACCGCTCCAGTGAAAGCTGGAGATCATGGCCGGATGAAGCCAACAGAACCACATCCTCTGAAAAAAAACAGAGACTTGATCCTGTGGCCACCAAACCGGATCCCCTCAACGCCCTGGCTGCGCCTCGAAATCCTGTCCATAAAAGTTATGAACAGAATTGGTGACAGAGGGCAGCCCTGGCGGGGTCCAACTCTCACCGGAAACAGGTCCAACTCACAACTGGCAATGCAGACCAAGCTCCGACACTGGTCATACAGGGACCGAACAGCCCATATCACGGGATTCACTACCCGGTATTCCCAGAAAACCCCCCACAGGATTGCCCGCGGGACACAGTCGAATGCCTTCTCCAGATCCACAAAACACATAAAGACTGGTTGGGCAGACTCCCATGCCCCCTCGAGATCCCCTGCTGAGGGTATATGTTCCATGACCAGGATGAACACCACATTACTCCTCCTGAATCCGAGGTTCAATGACCCGGTGGACCCTCCTCTCCAGTACTGCTGAATAGACTTTGCCAGGAAGGCTGAGGAGTGTCATCCCCCTGTAGTTGGAGCACACCCTCCGATCCCCCCTTTTAAAAAGGGGGATCACCACCCAAGTCTGCCAGTCCAGCGGCACTGTCCCCGACATCCACGCAATACTGCAGAGGCATGTCAGCCAGGACAGCCCTACAGTATCCAGAGCCTTGAGGAAAACCAGAGCAGACCTCATCTACCCCCGGGTCCCCGTTACTGAAGAGCTTTTTGAATACTTCGGTAACTTCTCCGCCTGAAATAGGCAGACCCCCTTCAGAGTCCCCCGGCTCTGCTTCCTCATTGGAAGCCGTTTCGACAGGATTGAGGAGGTCTGATAAGTATTCCTGACACCAATATACATTTCGCGTTGAAGTCAGCAGTGCCCCGCTCCCACTGTACATAGTGTTGACGGAGCCACCGTACTGTGGACCAGAATCTCCTCAAAGCCCACCGGAAGTCGTTCTCAAACTCCTCCAGCGCCCGCGATTTTGCCTCGGCAACCACCAAAGCCGCATGCCACTTGGCCTGCCGTTACCTGTCAGCTGCCTCCAGAGCCCCACAGGCCAAAAAGGCCCGATAGGGGTTTGATAGCATCCCTCATCTCTGGGGTCCACCAGCAGGTTCGAGGGTTGCCACCCAACCAGGCGCAGCCAACCTTACGGCCATAACTCCAGTCTGCTGCCTCGACAATGGAAGCGCGGGTCATGGCCCATTTCGGACTCAATGTCCCCCTCTTCCCTCGGGACGTGGTTGTAGCTCTGCTGGAGGTGGGAGTTGAAACTCCTTCGTTCCTAGCAGACCCTCACATAACGTTTGAGTCTGCCAGGTCTGACCAGCATCCTCCCCCATCACCGGAGCCTGCTCACCACTAGGTGGTGATCAGTTGACAGCTCCGCACTTCTCTTCACCCGAATGTCTAGGACGTGCAGCCGCAAGTCCAATGACATGACCATAAGGTCGATCAAAGAACTATGGCGAGTGTTGGTGCCAAGTGCACATGTGGACACCTTTATCCCTGAACATGGTGATTTTTAAGGACAATTTGAATGAGCACAGAAGTCCAACAACAAAACACCACTCAGGTTCAGATCGTCTGCACCCAACTCCCTTGGCCCTTCCTGTGTGTGGTTAGCCCAGGGGAAGAGTGCATACTTAATGTTTTCTTATTTTCTTAAAATGCACAATTAATTAAACTTCAAAAGAAATATAATTTCAACATTTGGGATCAAGAAGTCATCTCACAAAATGTTGATCCTCCCATAATTCCGATTTTTGTAAGTGTAATTGACATCAATAAATTGATTGTAAATATAATTTGTGTCTGTGTTTTTGTGTTTGTGCACGGATGTGTGTGCATGCTCGTGTGCGTGTTTGCATATGTTCAGTAGAGTCCACCAGTCCCAGCCTCCTGTCTCCTGACAATTCTCTGGAACGTTCCTTCTTCATCCGGATGAAGTCTACGCTGACGAAGCGCGGCGTCCACATCAAGTCCTCAGGATACAAGGTGACGCTTCTCCCAACCACACACACATACAGAGGCATACACTCACACATTCTCCCAAAAACGGCTCACTCAGTGCATTTTGAAGCCATGTTATGTTAATTCAACTCTTAATTTTAATGATAAATCAATACATACATTTTCCACTGGGCCCTCAATTAACTGATCCTTCTCAAAGCTTTGACTTCACATGCTTACATTTTACTGTCAGTAGTTACAGTATGTACTTCGTACTTCCATTCCTTTCACAATAACATAATTTTGTCAGTTTAGAAATACAAATAATTTTAAAACTGAGAGAAGATTGAAAAACAGCCTAGAGACCTACTTTATACACACACACACACACACACACACACACACACATGCCTGTGTGTATATTTGTGTGTCACTGTAGTTATGTGTGTAAATATATTCATGCGTGTGTTTGTGAATATTTATGTGCGTCTTGCTGCCTCGACTGTGATTTGCATATAAGTTGGCTGGCTAGAATACACACACACACACACACACACACACACACACACACACACACACACACACACACATACACATACACACAAACACACACACACACACACACACACACACACATGTGCAGAAAAGTTTAATGAACTTCATTATGTTAAACATTTACCTATAAATATATTTTGAAAAATATTTCAACATTGAAAACTCCTCAAGAAAGATTTTGTTCTGAAAGAAATGTTTTTTCCTCAAGCATTACATGTTACATGTCATCGAACTCCCAACGGCTGGGTTCAATTTAAATGTCAAATTACTTTCTGTTGTTTTTGCATGAATCAGTGAATGACATTTAGAAATAAATAGATACTGTTGAAAGTATTTTCCCCCAAACAAATGTGAAAATTTTCCTTAAAGTTTGTCAAAATTATTTCCTAATTTTTGAATTTAGTGTTTCAATTGATTCTTTTATATTGATTTAAGTCCATTCATGATATTACTTTTAACTTTTAACAGTGATTGTAAAATATATCTACTGAATTCAAATCCACTTTTAACAGACTCCATGGCCTAACACACACGCAAGCACACACATAAGCACACACACAAGCAAAATTTGACACCTTTTCGTCAATACATTGACACTGAATGGCCTGACATTAACTATCATTGCAATAGCTTGTTTACAATATTCAATTGAGTATTAGATGTTCCAAGAGGAGGAACACAAGGGATGACGAAATGATAACTTTAGATGCACAATGTTGTGCATCTGAAGTTATAATTGATTATATAATTATAATTTAATTTAATTTAAGTTATAATTTCATCATCACACTAAAATAGCTTTTTTCTGATTAAGATTGACTTAGAATCTTTTATGGACTTTGTCTGTCTTGACGCAGGAGATATCAACACTCAACTGTAGAGATGAAAGGTCAAAGATCATTGTTGCCATGCATCTGACTGTGTTCTCCCCACTCTGCATGTGTCAGGTGATCCACATCACAGGGCGCCTGCGGATCCGGATGGCGCTCACCCACAGCCGCTCAGTGCCCAATCAGATCATGGGGCTGGTGGTGGTGGCCCATGCCCTGCCCCCGCCCACCATCAACGAGGTCCGGATTGACTGCCAGATGTTTGTCACCCGCGTCAACATGGACTTGAAAATTGTCTACTGTGAAAACAGGTCAGAGGTCATGGAATGGCGGGCCGAACCATAAGATCTTGTGGTGAAATTATCTCAACAGAATTTTCAGGAAATATGTATCTTTCCAAATGTCTGCTGAAAGAAGTTGCTCATGTTGGCAATTCTTTTATTAGAAATATCTAACAATAAAAATACTGACCTGAAAATTTGCAGATATCAATAACTATTACATCAATTGAATGAATTAACTTTTCAAGAAGTAATTGACAAAAAATTCACTAGAAAAGTTATCTTGAAATAAAGTCTAAAATTGTAAAATACATCAAAATAATGTTGTAATTAGTAATACAAAATCTGAAAAAAATGTAAAAAAAAATAAAAAAAGCAAAAAATAAATGAGTTAAAGAAATACTAAGATGTTGCAAAAAGTACCAATAAAAGATAATAATCTCAGAACAAATTCCAATAAAAATGAATATAATTTAATCAAATTGAAGTTTTTTTCTTTTAAAACAAGGGTTTTGGCAAATTGTTAAGGAAAATAGTCTGAATAAAAATGTTCTTCAAATCATCATGACATCCATTTTTAAAAAATAAACTGTTACTCATCACTTTGATTACTCATTACTAATTTCTTTAAGGAAAGCAGCATCTTGAAAAAAGAGGTTTAAAAATTGCTAAAATTTGAATTAAAGATACATACACTGTAAATCATCAGTTTGAAAAGGCTGTTACCTAAAAAACAATCAAGATAAGCAAAAATATGTATCCGAAATTAGAAGAATTTCATTTGTAAAAGAAATAGCAAATTTTATTTTGAAAAATCATAAAGAAATAACCTGGAAATCATCATGGGAATTGATTTTGCATAAAATGGTTCTGAAGGTATTTAACTTCAGCAGAAAAAGCCTCAAAACTCAAACACAGAAGTCACATCTGTGTGTTGAATGCATGTGTATGTGTGTCGGTGTGTGTTATTCATGAGGGAAATGTGCGTCTGATGGATCTATCTCTCGGCTCGGTCCAGATAAAGCTGATAGGCATCAGGAGTTTAAGCGGCCGCTGAGATTCCTATCAGACTCAAAACTCCGTTTTTCATCATAAAAAGCGTTTCCTGCAGTGGCAAGAGGGTGGGGCTTCTGGAAGAGGCATGGCCGATGACGGGGACGCCAGGGTGGCGGGACTGAACCCAGTCCTGGCAGTGATGATGGCTCCATCATCACTTTCTGCCAAGTTCTCTTTTTGATTGCAAGGAATGCAGATTTTCAGGTCCTTTATTTTGTCATCAGTTTTTGTCTTTCAAAATTCTTTTCAATTCCCTCGCATTTCTATGGCTGTTTTGAGTTTTTCTGCCGCAGTCACTCCCATTTTCTTCGCCTTTTTTCAAAATTTTATTTCAAATATTTCCAGCTCTTTTAGCTCATCTGTTGAATTCGGGATGCTCATTTTCTCCAGTGATCTGATAGTGAGGCTGATATTGATGATGAGAAGGAGGGAATGGTGACAGTAGTGATGATGATGATGAAGATAGTGATGGGAACACTAATGCTGACGTTGATTATGTTGATGATGGAGACGATGTTGTTGATGATAAGCGTGACAATGTTGACAGTGTTGATGATGATGATGGTGATGATGAAGATAATGATGTTAATGTGTTTCCCGTCGCAGGATCAATGACTATATGGATTTGACCCCCGTCGACATCGTGGGGAAACGATGCTATCAGTTCATTCACGCAGAAGATGTAGAGGGAATCAGACAGAGTCATCTGGACCGTGAGTACACTGACACACGCACACAAAGGGATTCAGACAGAGTAGCCTGGACCGTCAGTAATTCGCAAACACACACATACAGACACGCGCACTCAGAGTGAATCAGACAGTCACCTGGACCGAGAAGTGTTCAAACACACGCACGCAGAGTGAAATAGCCAGGGTCAATTGGACCGTGAGTGCACGAACACAAAAACCCACTACGAGAGAATCAGACAGTACCATGGACACGTACGCACACAGACGTACACACCTGGAATCACACTTGCTTTTGGACACACACGCACACAAACACACACAGGATCCCTCTCTCCTGAGCCCTCTCAACTGTCGGGGGCTACATAGTTCTGTATTTCTCACCGATGGCATTTGAATTAATTCATTCATTCTTGCATTTTGCTCAACTTCCTCTTTCTTTCCCCCGGCCTTCAGTCACTTCCTGTTTGTTTTCACCTGAGTTGATCTTTTTACTAAATTCCGTCATTCTTTCTTTCTTTTGGGGATTTTTTTCTCTTATTTTGAAGTAACTTCCTCCGATAATTGATCAATAAAAAATTCATATATTTCTCTGACCTCCCACATGAACACCCTTCTCATCCTTCGTTTCCTTACATCATAAATTTTTTCTTTTGGGGTTTTTTTTCAGATTTTTTTCTCTCTTATTTTGAAGCAACTTCCTCCGGCAATTGATCAATATCAAACTGAAATGTTGCTCTCACCTCCCACATAAACACCCCTCTCCTCCTTCGTCTCCTCAGCCTCTTTTCCTCCACTTCTTTTCCCTCTACTCTTCCTTATCTTTTCCTCTTTGTCTCCTCCTCGTCTCTCCCTCTTCTCCCCACCGTCTTTTCATTGTCCCCTTGACGTCTTCTCCCTTGGTTCTCCGTCGTCTCTTCCTAATCTCCTCAGCCTCTCCCCAATTTCTCCTCCTCCTCATCTCGGTGTCCTCTAATCTCCTTGTTTCCTCTCCTCCCTCGTCTCTTTGGTGTTTCCCCCCGCCGCTGTTTCCTCCTCGTCTCCCCCCATCTGGAAAATAAATGGACAGAAACTTTTCCAATCACGTTGCTGAAGTTCTGAGTTGAGGGTCGAGAGATCTGATCAGGAGCGTGGCACCGCAGTGGGGTTGCAGGGGGAGTCGGGGGAGGAGGAAGTGTGACGAGGAGGGAGATTATTGTCGTGCAGCGGCGGTGGAGGTCGGCTAGGCAAGTCGCCGGCCACCACCTTAAATGACTGGCTTTCAGTCTGATGCGGCTCCACCGTCACCTCCTGCTCCTTTTATTCTCCTCTTTCAAAATTAATTTCCTCCCTTGGGGGACAAAGAGGAGGATGGGGTTTCTGGAACAAGCCTCCAAAGAACTTCAATCTAGACTCTCAAGCATGTGGTGCCATGTTTTTTACGAAACCAAGTGGAACTTTTGCCCCAATTTCTCTTTGGTTTTTATTTTCAGTTTATTCAGTTTTGGCGACTTTCTACGTATATTCACATCATAGATAGCTGATGGATTTCTTGATTTGAATTTCTCAGTGACTATTTTCAGCACTTCGTTGTTTTTTTCTGTTTTTTACAAAGTGTTTTTTTCCTCATTTTCTTTTTTTATATTGTCTGCTCTAATTTTTTATCCAAAAACTTTCAGACTTTTTCACTTTTGCTTTAATGTGATTTTTTTTTCCCAAAAAACTTCTTGCTCATTCATTCATTCAGACTAATTTTCATCTGACTTCCAGATTTTTCAATGGGATCTTGAGTTTTTTCTTTTTTTTTCAAACTTGATAGTTATTTCTTTTTTTTTCTTTTTATTCCATTTGTCACAGATTTTGATAGAAATTATCATGGACTTTGTTCTAATTATTTTTGGCAGTCTTTTCATACTTTCTAGATGATTTTAGTTAATTTTTCCACGATATTTGTGTGTCATTTAGTCCCAATTAGAACACAATGTCAGATCCAGAGGGTATTGCTGATAAAGTCACATGACAGCGGCATTGGCAAGGTTAATCCAGACACTCAGCAGCTCTTGGTGTTTTTCAGAAATAAAAGCAGTGGAGATTTATTTCCTGCGGCTGGAGAGCGGGACGCTGGCGGAATCGATCAGGTGTTTTAGAGGGAAAAGCCTCTTCACTCTCAGGGATCCGAATTTTAAAAAGGCAGCCGTCGAGTTGTGATCCTCGTCTGAGTAGAAGCTGTTCACTAAGTCTTTTCTTCGCGGCTGACAGTTGGACTTAACATCTACAAAGTCAGGCTGTCCTCAACCCTGAGTCAGGGGAGGGGTGTTCACATGTGACCCCTTCATATATTACAAATTAATAGGTAATTTATGACTGATTAGCCAGGTTATTTCTAACTGATTATTCAGCCATTTATAAAAAATCATGAAAATTATTAGCAATTACAAGATTTATTTGTAAAATAGAAATGAAATAGTAGGGTAATTTATTAATGTCTATTGGGTCAATTATTAATAATTAAGACATCATTCATTACAAATGGTAAGAGTAATTAACACTAACTGTTTATTATCTTTTCTCTAACTTTATAACCTAGTTTTCTCCAGACTCCAGTGTAGGTTTGCCTACAAATGTAAAAAAAGAAGAAAGAAAACTGAAACTTTTTTTACATAATTATGTAAAAAAAGCCCCCCCCCCCCCCCCCCGAAAAAAAGAAGGTGCCTCCCAAAATAAGAGCTTTATTTCAGAGTAGAAGCTGAAGAGGAGAAATGTCACTAAGTGAAACAACGACGCAAAACCAAAAAGAGACAGAGGGAGACGAGAGAGAGAGACTGGCCACAAGCA
>CAAKHD010013826.1:347333-372951 GCA_901007705.1 Fistularia tabacaria | reverse complement strand
ACAAAATTTTTCAAAAAAAGCCCCCCCCCCCCCCCCCCGAAAAAAAGAAGGTGCCTCCCAAAATAAGAGCTTTATTTCAGAGTAGAAGCTGAAGAGGAGAAATGTCACTAAGTGAAACAACGACGCAAAACCAAAAAGAGACAGAGGGAGACGAGAGAGAGAGACTGGCCACAAGCAGCAGGCGAAAGGGAGGAAGAGGAAGGAGGAAAGAGGCCTGCGGGCGAATTGGCTGCTCGTCTCTTCGGACCGGCATCACCTTTAATGAATCGCTCGCTGCAAAGGCTTTTTATCCTCCAACAGACGAAAAATACACCTGTGACACATCCAGTCAGAGAGAGGGAAGAACTCGGGGAAAAAAGTCTGTGGGGATGGAGGGAGAGAGAGGGGTTGAGGGAGGGAGGAGAGGGAGAGGCAGAGGGAGTGAGATAGAAAGAGATAAAGGGGGGAGATAAAGAGAAATAAAGATGGGGGAGACGGAGAGAGACGGACACAGGGGAGGAGAGAGAGAGATAAAAGGGTGAGACATAAAGAGTGAGAGAGGGAGAAAGAAAGAGGTGGGAGAGGCAGGGAGAGATTGAGAGAGAGGGGCAGAGCGGGAGGGGGAGGTAGAGAGAGAGAGAAAAGCTCAATGACAGCAGAAAGGATCATTGAAACCAGGATAAAAGATCAATAACAATCGGAAGGTAACAAACTGGAAACACTAAAAAAGAGCCAGGAACCTTGCAGTGAATTCACATTTGTCCACAAACAGAAAAGTTACGACAAACGACTTGATGAATCAGTGAGAAGGAGCCGAGGATTCAGCAGGAAAGAGAATGGAGGCAGAATTGACAGGAAGTCATCAAGAAACAGAAAGCAGAGAGTGAGAGATATGGATTTTAGTGAAGTATTTCAGTAAGGATTTCAGCTTTGTTTTTTCTGATTTTTTCCTCAGTATTTTCAGCAGATTTTTTGGAAATTTTGTTAGTTTTACGTCATTTTTTCCACAATTTTTGATCATTTGTTCCCAATTTTCATGTGTCTCATCTTTAATTTCATGTGTTCAAAAATGCACATTAAATCGTTCCTCCATTATTTGCCTGCTTGACGGAAGAATCTTTCCCATCAGTAGGGTCAGTCTGTCTGGGGCTGTTTGCTTTTTTTTGATCGTGTGTTCAAAAGATCCTCAAGCTCACCTGTGTGTCACCGTGACTACCATGGGGTAAATGAGGTAAGAACTGGAATGAGGAGGATGGAGGTGTGTGAAGGGGGGGCATGTATAAGAGAGGGAGTGCAGGAAGTGTGACATTGATGGAAAGAGAAAGGGGGAGAGAGCGAGGGAGCGAGAGGAGAGAAAGAAACGGAGGTGGGGAGACTTTAAAAGGGAATATAAATTCTTTAATCTACTGGTCTGTGTCCTGCTGCCTCAGGCGAGCCTCCAGCACTACCCCCCCTTGCTCCCCCTCCCTCCATCTCCCCCTTTCACTGCCCCCTCCCTCCATCTCTCCTCCTCTCGCTCTCTTTCTCTCTCTCACACCTCCTCTGCTTCATTAGAGGCCCATCAGAGAGCGCGCGGTATTTTAATGGAGGAGTAAGGGTAGAGTAAACTCCACCTGTCAGATCAGGAGAAAGGGGGGACAAGGGGTGATGGTGCAGGGCTAAATGCCACCACCAGGGGGCGATATAAACAACGCTCACCTTGCGGGGGTTTTGGAAACAAAGCGTCATACTGAATGACTGATTAAACTCATTAAGCCCGAAGGATCCTGATTCTTACAGACATTTCTCAAAATATCGAAATAAACAAAAAAAAACATTTATTTTACCACTGGTCTCTACCTCTGTCATTTTTATCGCTTAACTTATTGCTAATATTTATACAAGTTTTCAGAGAACTACCCTTGATCGTGGCGTGAATTTCTCATCTTTCCCTCAAGGGTCCTCATAGAATCGCGTTGGGATTTCCTGTTCATATGGGACTGATTTCCCCTGAACTTTGCACACAATCAAAACACTTCACTTACTTCTCAAAGTAACTTCATTACAGTCCAATGCTACCAGGTTTTTGTAATTATCAGGCAAGTCGAGTGGTTATACTGTTTGCTTGTGGATGTATGTGTGTATGTGTGTGTGTGTGTGTGTGTGTTTGGATTTGAAATTAAAAATAAATTAATTATGAAAATGAAAAAAAATTGGAAAGAATTTCCACTTTACGATAATTTCTCCCAAATCTTCACGTGTTTGTTTTTTATTACTTCGGTTGTCTTTTCTTGAAACGGTAATTGTTTGCTTATCTCAGTGACAGAGAAAGCAAAACGTCAGAAACAAATCAGCAGTAAAAGATAATTAAAATGTTTTAAAAACTGCGAATTAAACTGTTTACTGAACTTTCCACCCTTTGAGAAAAAAGTAGCTTCACTTGTTTTGCTAAAAAGCTACTGAGAAATTATTTTCATAAAATGTTGAGAAGGTATTTGTAAATCACATTCAAAACAAAAAACAGGGGCCAAAATATTTGCTTGAAAGCGTCGATGAATGGTGAAATATTTAAAATCAGATACAAAAAAAAACAATCTTTTTTACCACTTTCAGTATAACAATATTCAATGTATTTAAATCAGGGACGAGGGGGGCTGTAGGAATAGTTTTTAGGTGTGTGTTTGTTTGTGTGTCTGTGTGTGTGTGTGCACGCACATGCACGCACGCGTCCGTTGTGTCGTTATTTACTCTGTTGTACAAACAAAGCAAGGTCACATTCAAGGTGGCTGATCTCGCCATCTCTGCCTTTACATACTAACAACTCCTGCCTCTCTCTCCTTCACTCTACCCCTCTTTTCCTCCTCTCCCTGAACCCCCCTCTCTATCTCTCACTCGCTCCCTGTCGCTCCCTCTCTCAATCTCTCTCAATGCAACTCACCGAACTTTATTGACAATAAGTTAAAAGCCAATGTGACAAAAACATCGTAAATATCAAACACAAAATATTTTCAGTAGCAACATTTTGAATATTTCTGATTGCTGTTCTTTCCTGCAAACTCTTGACTGTGTGTTTGTGTGTGTGTGTTTGTGACATTACGTCTGTTTTTTCTGTGTGTTTTGTTTGTATCTTTGAATCACTTTCTGTTGTCTGTCCACATTGGTCAGTTTGTGATAAAATTAGTGAGTGAGTGAGTGAGAGAGTGAATATGTCTGTGAATATCTGTGTGTTAGTATATTTGTCGATCCGTGATTGAGTGTGTGTGCGTTTCTGGCAGTTTATATCTTGAGTATCGATGTGTATGAGTCTGTGAGACTGTGAGACTGTATATATGTTTAACCGTGCTGTATCTGTGGCTGTTAGTTTGTGTGCTTGTGTTGTATATATTTGTGTGTTTGTGTGTGTGTGTATTTGTGTGTCTCTGCATCTATGTGTATATCTAAATGTGTGTGTCTGCATGTATGTTTCCATGTAATTGTGTTTGTGTCTGTGTATTTACTTATGTGTATCTGTGTGTGTATCTCTATGTATGTGTGTATGTGTGTCTGTGTGTCATCATTAAATACTCTGGATGTGTGTTGTGCTTCTTCTTTCTGTTTCAGCGCCTGCTGATTAAAGCTGATATATTTTGCTTCAGAACCATTTAGTGCTTAATCTAGCCAAATTTATTGGCTGCATGCCGACACAGGAAGGGGGGCGGGGGGCGTTGTCACCCACCCACCCCAAACCCCCTCCTGAGGTCACAGTGACACAACTCCATCTGGCGGAGGACAACTGGAACTGCAGCTCATTCAGTGCTACATTTTGTTTTTTTCCGACTAAAAGTATAATTGAGAAAGAAAACATGAAAACCAGAAAATACAGATTCAGAGAAGCAACCTGCATCAATTACAGGTTTTCTTTTCTTTTTTCTCTTTTTTTGGGGGGGTGGGGGTATTCAAGGACTATCTAAAAATTCTGCCTCAGAATTTTATGGACGGTTTGCAGTCGACTGTTTACCTTTTCAACGTGCATGTTTGGTTTGCATAACCGTTGCTATACCTGGTACAATAGTCCAGAAACTGGTATGTAGTATTATCTACATTCTTTACATATCTGTAGAGTGCACATTTCTGCTGCATCTTTCACATGCTACTATTATGTTATTAACATTATCTGGCATTCAATGCGATCAGCTAAGAAAGAATATCATTGACATGGGGTACACGTTTCCTCGCATGACAAAAAAACACTTAGAAAATTCTTTGCCATTCGGACTTTAAAGTTTAGGGTCTTCAGGCTGTTTCATTAATTTCATCACTGATGGAAAATGTGTAGCTTTTCTTTTTTTGCAAACATTGATGTAAAATCTTACTAATCTTTGATAACTTGTTGATTTCAAGCTGTAATCAATGCATTTTAATATTTGATTGTCATTTCTAATGTATGTACTTATGTTGTTTTGGATTTTAAATTGTTAATTCGTTTTGGCTCAAAATTCTTGGACCACTGTTTTTATTGATATTCTAAATCATTTAATTTTATAACAATAACGCAAGGAAAATTAAATACAGATTAAACCACCACACGCATTATTCAATTCTGCAATGGAAGTTAATCCTGGTTCTTATTATTTATGCTGGTGGTGTTTGTTTTTAATTCTTGTATATTAAAGACCTTTGAGCTGAGACTCACTGTGAGTGTGAAAAATGGCTTTTTAAAGTTATTATTCAAGCTGTTATAAATATTCAGCTTAAACAATTTTAGACAAAATGTGCACACACACACCCACACACACACACACAAAAATTATCCGTCTTTCTTTTCTTTAAGTTTCCCCATCAATTTATCTGATTTTGATCAGATTAGTTTGTTGATCTCTCTTTCCCTCTCTCTCTCTTCCTCTCCCCCAGTGATGAACAAGGGTCAGTGCGTGACCAAGTACTACCGCTGGATCCAGAAGAACGGCGGCTACATCTGGATCCAGTCTAGCGCCACCATTGCCGTCAATGCCAAGAACGCCAGTGAGAAGAACATCATCTGGGTCAACTACGTCCTAAGGTAGACTGACCACCAATCAGATGACAGATCTGACACATGGATCTTGCCCATGATTGAACGTTCTGAGATAAAGATAATCCCTATTTATTCCTAACTTTTTGGAAACATCTTTATTTTTTCATTCATTCATTATAGATGTAATTGAAAGCAGTTTTTAATGCAGATTTTAGGGATAGATCGATCAATTGATTTTAAGGTTTTTATTTTGAATGAAATTTTGGCAGAATTTCAAGTTCTTGCTTGTTTTCAGGTGATTAGGTGAAACAGGTCAGTAAATTTGTTACTAATTTGGAGGTACAGTTTTGGAAAACTTTAAAGGATTTTTGTCAATTTTCAGGGGACTTTTTCTTCTACTTGTTCTGGTATTTATGTCCAAGGTGAAACTTTTGTTGTTTTTGCAAAGAATTTGGCACATTTCTCTCTAACGTTAAGTTTGTTTTATTATGTTTTTCGGTCATTAAGAGAACTAAGTGATGGATTAAGTAATTATAAAAGAAATTCATATTCATAAACATGGGATTATTTTAACAATAACTAATTACCATTAAGTTGCTTCACTATTAACCTCTTGAGTACCGCGCCTATAATGGTCCTGTAGTTTTTTTCCTCCTATTAATTTAGGATCAGAAGGAGCCTAAATAAGAAAAATATTTTATTAATCTTTTAACCCTAAGATAACGAGGACAATAGGCATCAAGGTCTCAATATAAGGACAGGAACTCAAAGTAAAGTCAATTGAAGTATGAAATGCGGTGAACTCAAAACATAAGTGAGGACTCACGTCCCCATGTTTCCTCTTTGACATGTCAAAGCTAAATGGAAGATGTAAACTGTGGAGTACTGAAAGTGTAGAGAACTCTTCATGTGAGGGCACTCGATCGCAAGAGGTTCACATTAGAGTTATTGTGAGAGTGTGTCTGTGTTTCTCCACAGCAATCCAGAGTACAAAGACACGCCGATGGACATCGCTCAGCTGCCAAACCTCCCTGAGAAAACGTCTGAGTCATCCGAGACGTCCGACACCGAGTCAGAGTCCAAAGAGAACTCTGGTACTTTTCATTTATTTTGGGTTCTGTTGATGTGTGAGGCACAGACTTGAGCGACACCAGGTTTGTGCAATCTGTGAACACGGGGAGGGGGGTTATTTTATAGGTGTTGGGCAGAGAAGAGCTGGTGGCTAATGGATGTCTAGGGCTGCAAGGCTGCAGATCTGGCACCACGGCACGACCCCATAAATAACACAACAACTCGCTGAAAACATGCCTGCTAACAGTGCACTGGGTGACTGCACACGGCAACACACAAAACCATCAGACTGCAGATTAGAACAGGTCTGAAAATTAAAAAGGTAAAAAATGGTTGAAGTAAGTAAAAGGAGTCAAAAAGTACAATGTACATTTAAAGTACCTCGTATGTAGCAAAAAAAGAAAAGTTGAATAAAATCAACATAAAATATCACAATGTTATATCCTGAAAATGTAGCAAAAACTGAACGTTTTTTCGATGAAATAGTTTTTTTTAGAAAAAGTGCTTAGATTTTTTTTGAAAAAGCCCACAAAATGTTTTAGCTCAAACTGAGCAACTTAGACCAAAAAATGTTAGAAATTCTATGTACATTATAAAAATAAACTAGATTTATTGAATCAGGTCAGTCAAGTTCAACTCACCGGCTCAAGATATTCTCAACGTAATGCTCGATTAGAAGATTAGAGGGTTAACACGACATCTCATGGTAGGGTTTCCTGCTGCTTATAAAACACTAGTAATCTTGATTTATTTTTTTAAAAGAAACTTCAATTTGTGAAAAAAAAAAAAAGACCCAGGGAGAAGAGGTAATGATCACACATCCTCGGATCTGGTTTGGTCAAATAATGCCCAGGGGGGTGTCGCCATTTTCCTCCGGCACAATATTATCAACCCCAGTCACGCCGCACTGTGATGGGAAGCAGCACCAGCTGTTCTCCTCACCAAGGGGCCGTCACTCTGGCTCGTAAACCCAGGCTGGCGGCCGATGTGGCAGGCAGCTCCTACAGCTCTCCAAAAGGCCTGAGGTCATGAGGCTCAGGTTCCTCTAAAATGAGAAATGTGCCCTTTGACCCGAGCTGTGGTCAGATAGAGTCTGCAAAAAACTGAAACTACAATTTTTTCTTTTTTTTAACTTAATATGAAATTAAAAGATGTCAATCACTAGAACCACCAGATATTTAACAAGCATGCATTTGATGTTGAAAATAGTCTTTCAAAAAAATACACAACATCCTCCTGCTGATGGGAATTAAACAAAAAAATGAATTTTTAATATTTTTTAAAAGTAAAAAATGCAATATGTCACATTGATGAAACTGTTGTGTTTTGAAAAATATTCAAGTCCTGATAGAATTGTTGATTATTTTCAAATCTAATCCCAATATTCTTGGAAACTCTTTTTGTCTTTCTGATTTTTTTGTGAACTTGTCTTCAGGCTATTTTGTGCTATTTTTTTTAGTAATTTAACAAATTTATTGAAAATTCTTTTGCAATTTGTTTTTTAAGATACTTTTTTAAGCAACTAATTGCTAATTAGGTCTCTAATGCAATTGTTTTCTGGTACTTTTCTTCTAATTCTAAGTTAATGTAATAAATCTCGGGATTGCATTTAAAGCTCTTAAAAACAGGCTCTAATGAAATGGGGATTACAGGTAAAAAAAATTTCCTTCAGAAGGGGCTCTTAACGGAGACACAGGGTTTCCCCCAGACATGGCGATTGAGTCAACAATCGGACATCGCCAGGGAGGCCGAGCACTGCCAGCTGGGCCGCCACAGGCCATGTGCACTGGCAGCATCTGAGCTGTGTGTGTGCACGTGTGTGTGTGTAATGGGCTGTACAGAGCCAACATGCCTGAACAGCTGCAACAACTGATACTGAAAACACACTGGCGGGTCCATAACACAACTCATGAAGTAGACGGCGTCGTTGCATGAGGTGTCAGACACACAGAGCAAGTGAGGTGTCGCTTCCATTTCTTTCATTGGTTCCCCGTGGAAGGAGCGCTGGACCATTAATTCTCTGTTGGCCATATTAACTATTTTGTGCCCGGAAAACACCTCACTGCTGTTCAGTTTCACTTTGAATTCCAGTTAGTTACAAATGTGACGCCTTGTTAATCTTTTAGGGAATTCAGCAATCAATTTCAGATCTGCTCCACCAATCTTTTTTTTTATAAATCTGTCCATCTTATTTATTTTTCACATATTATTGAGGTACCTCTCTAATGAATTCACCGAAAGAGCAGGAAAGAACAGCATTATTTCACACTCAGCCGTGTCAAGCAAATTGTCACCATGTTTACCTTCTTTTCTGGGTCAGTGGCCAAACCTGTGTGTTCCTTTGTCCTCATATGAAGGAATGTACAAAAGTAGGATATAACCGATCAATCGGAAAGGCAGCGACAGATCCTTTACCTTGAGGGATATAATCTGATGAGTCTGTTCCTGTGTTTCCAACATATGGTTTACTTTGCCCTTTTCCCGACAGACAATGAAAAATCGGAGGGCAAGCCAGGCCACCAGTCAGAACACAGTGAGGACCCGGAGAAAGACAGCAAGCGGCAGCAGCAGCCAGGTCAACCGCACTGCTCCTCCGAGCAGGAGATGAAGCGCCAGGAGGAGGGAGACAGCTCAAGCAACCCGGAGAGTCAGGACAGTGACGACAGTCTGGAGCCTTCCGACGGTGAAGGGGAGGAGGAGGCCGGGGTAGGAGGTGGAGGCGGCGGCAGGCTGGGGAGGTTAGAGGGGCTGGGCGGGTTAGGGGGGCTGGGCACGATCAGTGGACTTGGTAATCTTGGTGGGCTTCATATCAAAGTAGAGCATTACGGAGAGGGCGAGGAAGTACAGCTGCACAACAGCCAAACATCCTCATCAGAGGAGGAGGAAGAGGAGGAGGACGATGATGAGGAGGAGGATGAGGACATTCAAGACTGTGATGGCACCAGTGCCGGAAACAAACTCCAGAAGAAGAGGAAGAGGAGGAAAGTGCAGAAATGGGACGGGACCCGAAGCAGGAGGCTACGCCTTTCCTCGACCACGCCGAGCCCCGTTGCCATGGGAGAGGCAACACCGCTGGTGGACCCCTCACAACCCACCCCAACCAACACCTCTCACCTACTGGCCTCCTCCGGCTCCCCAAATAGCACAGCCACCGCATCCTCTGTCCTGAAGATTAAGACGGAAATGGCAGAACCAATAAATTTCGACAATGATAGCAGCATTTGGAACTACCCGCCCAACAGGGAGATCTCCAGGAACGAGTCTCCTTACAGCATGACCTCCAAGCCCACCACCCCAGGACCCCACAAGACCTTCCCCTCACCCCAAGGAGGCTCTCTGCAGGTGGCCATCCCCGACTCTGTCCTCACCCCCCCCGGAACGGAGGGGGGAGCAGGAGGAGTAAGGAAACCTCCTTACAATGGAAGCTCAACCCCCTCCTCTGCTTCCAGCACTACCAGTCTAGCTCCACCATCCAGCGCTTCCTCTGCTGACCCCCTGTCTCCACCCCTCTCCACATCCCCACGGGACAAGCAACAAGGCACACCGACCACATCCTCCTCTTCCTCTTCCTCCTCATCAACCACTTCCTCCTCACTGTTATACTCTGGGGACCTGGAGGCGCTGCAGCGCCTGCAGGCAGGTAACGTCGTGCTCCCGCTGGTCCACCGGGTCACGGGGACTCTGGCTTCCACCAGCACAACGGCCCCTCGAGTCTACACCACCGGGACCATCAGGTACGCGCCGGCGGATGTCACCCTGGCGATGGCACAAGGTAACCTCCTCCCCAACTCTTCCATGAACTTCGTCGATAGCCCAGGGTTTGGCCTGGACCCCAAGACGCCCATGGAGATGCTCTACCACCATGTCCACAGGCTTAACATGTCCGCCGCTGCCGCGGCCGCCGGGCCCTTCGCCGGCTCTCCAGCAGCAACAGGCGGGAACGGCGCCCTGGGTAGCCAGATGCCGACGACAGCCAATGTTTTCACCACGGCCGAGGGACTGTTCTCGACCCTGCCGTTCCCGGTGTACAGCAACGGGATCCACACCACGCAGACAACCCTGGAGAGGAAGGAGGATTAATGCAGAACCTTCAAGACCGCATTACTGTGCTTTTTCCGGAATCCACAACTGTGTAAACGTAAAAGACTGGTAACAAAATGAAACAGACTATTTCTTGCCATCTTTTATCAACACGGCGTAGCACTGTGTTTTCGGTGAGGGGAGGAAGGGCAGGAAGGGAAATGTACTCTTAGCACTTTGAACCTGAGCAACTGTGTAATAGACATGAATGACCCTCAGACATGTCCACCCCCCACCCCATACACACCCCTTTTTCTAACTTTTTCTCTCTCCTCCTGTCAAGTCTCTCTTTAAGCTCCTTTTTCTTGCGATCAGCTTCTAAGCAAATGAAGAAAACGAAAAAAAAGGACTATTGTAAAATATTTTCCCTTTTTCTTTGCCTACAGAGAATTCGTATTGCCCGGCGTCTCCGAACAGAGCCCAACGGGAATAGTTTTATTATTTGACTCATTTCTGTTGCATCTTTTATGAAGATGCCGATTGTGTGTATTTAAAAAGGAAGACGTTGCAGGGATTTGTAACTGACAGAAAAAAAAAAACAACAAACAACAAAAAAAAAACTCGCGGCTCTCTCATGTATCTTGATGTGATCAAGACGAGAACGTTTTTAAATCCAATAGGGGAGAGCGCTCGATGCCTGACTGAGGTCAGAGATAATCTTTTGAAAAAAGGTTTTTGAGAAGTGTTTCTCGATTGAGGGAATAGTTTAGAGAATTAATGCTGTTTTATTTGTTTTGTTTCATTTTGTTTTGTTTTCTTCTTTTTTTTATAAAGTATTCTAGCTCAGATTTAACTTACAAATCAAGCATTAAGAAAAAAAAGAGAAGCCGGGTAATGGCCTGTGAATTATCGAATGTTACTACTTCCTCTTTTATCCCAGGAGTTTACCTTACAGGTCTCGCACCAAACATAACCTCCTTCTCTGCATATCCCTCCATCTCTGTCTATCGCTGTCTCTCCTGCTCTGTCTACCTGATCTTTATGCTCCACATTTCTACCTGATTCATGGTGCTACCGGCCGTCCAGTGACCCGGATTCAGCTGGCTGAAGTGGGTGCTGTAAAACCGACCCACAGCTTGTCGACAGATAGAACCTGTCTATTCTTTTCTTTTGTTTATTTCGGAGGGGGAACTGTTTAATGTTTTTATGTTCTTATCTTCAGGAAAAGAACGTTTAAAATCAGCCGCGTCGCCTCCGTGTTTCATTCTCCCCTCGTTTTGTCTAAAGATGGGCTCACGGTGCACCGTCGCTACAACTCCTGCAGCAGGAGGAAATGGTTTGCAACGTGAAGCCAAAGCTCAGGACTAATGTGCTCACACTGTGTGGTCCGACAGTCGAAACCATCACAATCTGTTACCCTGCCAAGGTGGAACGAACGCCACTCTAATCTATGCGCCAAAATTCTGACCTGTTGGGAATATTAGCCAACTGGAACCAGTGTTTTTATAAAATATTTTGATATTTCTGGCTACAAATCATTTGAATTCGTGCTGTAATGCTTGCCAAAAGCAGATCTTTGGTTGTCAAATATGTCTCGGTCAGAGCTACAAACCATTAACTTGATCTGCCAACGCAGAATGGGCTCAATTCAGGTTCACGCACCAAATTTAAGCAGGTGCAAAGTCTTCAAAAAGTCAAATTGAATAAATACTGCAACCAGCGGGTTGTTTCTAATGATAGTTTTTTGAGGAAGGTTTGTCAGTTGATGACAAACCCTTGGTTCCGGTGTAAATGTGGGGCAGCTCACAAAGAAACCCTGGAGTCAGAACTCAAGAGATGTCTATTTTTTCCAGTTCTGTTGCACATTTTGAACCATTTTCCTGGTGACAACAGTTCATATTAAACACTGCTTAAAACTGGTTCCATAGACGACACCAAGGTTAAGAGATTTGTCACCTGATATTGTCTAGAGTCAGTTTGCCGTTGGTGAATAACCTGTCTTCTTCTTTAAACTGTGACCCCCCCCCATGTCCCTTTTTTCACCAACAGGGGGCCAGTTACAAAGTCTTGTGATGATAATTGTGTTAAGGGAATCTTGGTCACCAGATGGCACCAAGTTCAAGGGACCCTAAACACAACCATATCAGGAACTTTATCCCTGCTGGTCTGATTGTAAAGCCATGCATATAGTGACTCCACCAATACAAAAGAATAGTTCCATTATGTTAGACATAGCGCACACTGAACCACTCTGATTATTTATTTTTATTCATAAGGTCAAGTAAAGACGGATAAATAAAAACATAATAATCACTATTACCTGCTGGTGGAATGCTGCTACCGTCCTCCCTTTCCACCAACAGGAATTATGATGGTTTCAGTGAGCATGTCATCCCATGCTTCCATTGTGCATTTTGTAAGGAACCTTCTTAGGACAGCTCAAAAGTAGCGAGCACCACTAATTGCTGTGGCATTCCATGGAAAGTGCAAGAATCAGAGGACTTTCGCTTGGAACCCCATCCTGTAAGACTGCCCAGTCGGTCATGTCTGTACCTACAGACAGGGCCGACAGTAACTGTAACTGTCGGTAACAGTCAGCAACTGTCCAAGGTTGAAGCACTTTTCCAACAATGTCACTTTCACTCATTAATGCACATTCATGCTACAAGGTGCCAATTCACTTTCAGGCAGATCATAAGGCCACTCGTTTGCAATCCAGCAATTACGAGGCAGACGCCTTGATCACCTATACCGTTTTCTGTGCCAAAACCCTGACAAATGGAGACATGAGGCCACTTAGGCGCTTGCTTACAAACCAACCGATCCAACCTCCACACTCTCTGTCAAAGTAATTTTGTGTGCCACTGCTTTTATAGGTTCGTAGAATCAAAATTTTTTATAAAAAGTGTATTTTTTAGGAAAGGATTTAAATTCATTTGAGTAAAAGGGTAAAAAAAGAACAGGTAACAATCCCCTTGTCTCCGGAATGATATTTGCAATGATGGCATCTGAAGTCAGACAGCGTTTGCCCATTCGTAAACAATCTGAGGGGAGATCTGCACGGCAACATAGAGGTGATTGGCTGAGCTTTTAGGCTAGCTTAGATTTTTTTTTTTGTTTAACATGTATTTCCTAACTTGATCACTTTTCACTCTCAGTAAGACTGAGGCTAATTAGCTAGTTAGCATTGCTAACTTGAAAAATGAATGTTGAAAAACTTTGACCGGCTCCTGTTCAATCACTGGTTTGTTTTCAGACAGACACTTCTTTCCTCCTCCTCTTCCTCCTCCTCCTCCTCCTCCTCCTCCTCCGTCGTCGTCTTCTTCCTAAACCGAAATCACCTCCACAAAATTTCCTTAGAACAATCCACTCTCTTCCATCTCATCGCTGGACTCTGTGATAACAAAAAAAAACAAAGAAAAAAAACATATCAACAAGGCGATTGTAATAAAGACATGCATTTTCAATCAAACTACCAAACAATCGATGAAGTAACTGAAGAAAACCTTTTTGTTTGTTTTACTGAGGAAGGGAAAAAAAACAAATCACTTTCCTTTAACAACTTTCTGTAGTTTTTTTCTTCTCCAGCCTCTGTTACCAAAAAAAAAATAATAAGTTTGGTGTTTAAAAAGCACTGTGATTCTCCTTCATTTGTAATATTTTTTCTTCTACTTTTTTGGTAAAAAGAGATTTACAAAAAAAAAGATAAGAATAAGTAATAATTAAAAACAGTATTAAAACTGTCCATCTTTTAAGAGTTGACAGCCCCGTCTTTGACATCCCATCATACCTTATTACCCAGTGTGATTAAGCCGTTTAAAAAACAAAACAAACAAAAAAAAAAACGTGTTACCGATGTGTTTAGTGTCACTGGCTGTCAAAAAGTCTTTCATGACAACTTCTTTCTCTGTGTGTGTTGACTATATGCAGTATATACTGAGCTACTGTAGCTGTTTTTGTCCTTTGTCTTCTCTGTGCTCTATCTCTAGTGTCGGGGAAAGGAAGGTGCGGGGCGCAGGGGGAGAATGGGGCAGGGTCTGCACTGACTGACAGCCTCTCCTCTTTCTCTACCTCTTCCTCTTTATCTCTTTCTCTCTCTCTATCTGCAGTCTTAGTGAAACCAGTGGAGGTTTGTGGATTTTTCGTGTTCGGTGGCCTTTGCAAAAAAACGGGAAAAAAAATATTTGTAGAGTCCACCTTCCTTTTGGTTCTTTTTCTAAATTATTTTGTTTCAGTTTCTTCTTTCTGCTTCCTTTTTTGTCTCTGTAAAACCTTTCTGTTCTCCTTGTTTCCTCTCCTAGTTTCTTCTCTCTCTGCTGTTGCTTTTCGCTGTTGTGTAGTCTGATACAAACCTCTTTATCTCGCTCGTCTTTTTCTCTCAGAGATGACAAGATTCTTTAACTAGCTCAAAGGTTTACGGAGCCATGTTTCTTCGCCCGCCAAGGAATTCTGGGAGTGGCTACTTTCTGCCTCATGAAAGCAAGGCGGCAAATAACCAGTAAATATATACACTGTGTAGAAATGACGAGGAAGGATCTTTTCCGATAGGTTTTATGAAACTGTGTTCCAAACGTGATGCAAATTTCCCATCAATCCCCCCCCCCCATTTGCTTCCTGTTTAGTGAAAGGGGGCGGGGTTACCCTTGGCTGCAATGTAACTGGAGTCAACAGATTCAAGCGATGAAACAGCGACACAGTGAAGCAATGATCTGATGTTTTGTTGAGTCTGGGTGTAGGATAACAAGCAAACCTATTTTTAAATGCTTGTTTTCTAAAAGGAGTTCTGATCAGGGCGCTGTGTGAATTTACCCCTATTGTTAGGTTGGGTTGTTTGTTTCTGTTTTTTTCAACTCCTGCAGTTTTTATAAACAGGGCAGGTTGGTCTCTTGGCCACAGTCATGTCATCCAAATTCCCATCTGCCCACTGCTGGAACAAATGGATCCAACTCAACTAAGGAGGTCATTTATGCAGAAGGTAATTTCTGAAAATGTAGCGTTAAGGGTGGTTTTCCTGAAAAAAAAAAAGCATTTTCAGAATGGAGTCCTGACCAGAACCTCTCCAGAAAGTCTGGCACAGCTGGCCATTTTTTTAATAACCGTCAATGCCAGAAAGTTAAGTTCTCAAATGACAGAAATTCAGATCCAGCTGTTGTAATTTGTTTGCAATAAACACTCGATTCTGAAATAACGACATCACAGAGAATTCATTCTTTGTTGTGTCTTTTTTGCAAGATGACAAGCAAAACTTAGGCTTCCTCTTTTCACAGAGGAAGCCTGGATCACACCAGGAACACTAATCCGGATCTCCATGGTGACCTTGGGGCTTTGCCCTGATGTAGATTTACCCACCTCTGCTTCCCACTTGAGACTTTTGCTGTGATTTAACTGCAATAACTGATCAAAGTGATGCCAAAGTAACAAAGACATGATGTTGGTTTCCACATTCTTCGTCATGTCCATTTGCAGGATGACATGTTAACGAGTCTCATTTCTTTTTAAGTGGAAGTTCAGATCTCATGCAGTTACTTTATTGCTGACTTTTTCAAAACACACAAATTTCAGAGCCTAGATTTGGGACTAAATTGAATAGGATTTATATAATCTTCAACTCTGGACGAAACTAGAAGGACACAAAGTTCCATGTTCAATTATACAATCAACACCAGGATGGAAAGTTCGCCTCACGTTTGAACACATTAGATGTAGCTACAAGTCTGCTGTAGCCAAGCATTTCCCAGAATCCCTCGGGGCGTCTCATGTGTGCATTGGGTGTATTTCATTGGTTCCCCGCCGAAACTTATTGACTTCCTGCGCGAAACTTCTCTTCACGGGGTGTTAACAAAACGAGAGGTTCTAGGGGGGAAGAAAATGGAAAAAAAAATCACAGTAGTATTTCAGGACAAGTACTATATATTAAGAAAAAAAAAAACAATTTTAGAGCTTTCTAAAGAAATTAAAAGAAAAAAAAATATTTCGCACTATAAATCTATTTTTATAGGTGTTTTGGAAAAACTGAACTGCATGTTTAGTAAAGTCCGTCCGATATGTGAGCGATTCCCTTTTTCTGTTGGTTTTGTTTTGGGTCCTGTTGTTTTTGTGTGGATTTTTTTTGAAAGTCTGTCAAGCCCAAACGGTCGGACAGTGGCGTTCCGCGTGTCTGATTCCCAGTGTAGCATCAGGAACAATAATCAGTAGCATCACGAACGTGTAACAGGATAAATAAAGAAACCCAGGTTTACGATTTTTTTGTTGTTGTCGTTGTTTGGTAGGCAGAGCTTGATTTGTCGTCTGGAGAAGGGAGCTCCTGTGGATTTTCTGCTGTGGCTGTTTTTTTGCGTGAAAGCGCGCCGGGGTGGGCAGGGCACAAACTGACAGGAAGAAAAGCGCATTGGGGTGGAACTTAAGTTGGAACACATGAAATTTAAAAAAAAATTAAAAAACAACCAGGAAATACACCCACATGTAACAAAAATACCCTAACAGCCGGTCCACGCTGTTTTTTCAATGTTTTTTCTGTGTTTTATGTCGAAAAATGAAAAACTTTGCTGGTGATTTTAAAAACTTTAAGAACCTTAATCACAGCTGCTGTCAAGATTACATCGTGTTTAAGAATTACAAATATTGAGAAATCACTTCATTTACCTGTGAAGAAACTGTGTCTGTGTTTTTAACTATTTCTTGTACAATTATACAGATTCTTTTATGCGGAACTTGGTGCCAAGTAGCTGAGATACGGGAAAGAAGGGAATCTCTTATTATCAGTGTTAACAGTGTTATAAAAATTCTAAATACAAACAAATTAAAATATTAAAAAAGAGAAAACTATGGTACATTTCTATTTTTTTTTCCTCACAGAAAAAGGGGAAAACACATGACTAACTGATGCTAACTTTGAGTGCCTGGCTTATTTTGTTGTTATTATTATTATTATTATTATTATTATTATTATTATTATTATTATTATTATTATTATTATTATTATTATTATTATTATTATTATTATTTCAAAATACACCTTTTTGAGTTTTTTTACCATGAATAATGCTGCAAATCCGAAAAATGTACATACTTCATTTTTATAGCAGTTGTTCTTTTCTAAGTTTACTAGGTTCTCATCCACCCAGAGGAACATGTCACGCACATGGCTTGTCTTTCTGTAACCCGGGTTTTGACCATCTTACAGGTGCCATATTCATAATAAAAAATTTCTCTTGAATTTCTTACCAGATTGCATTATTTCTTGTTTCTTTCAGTTGTGACACATTCTGCCATCTCCCACTGCTACTCCTCAAGAAAGAAAAAAAAGGATTTGCAGTCCAAAGAAGGCTTCAATTTTTTGGGTTGAGAAAATGAAGACGGTAAAGAATGAAAACAGGGGGTTAAACATTTTTCATTCAGAAAGATTATAATAGTCCCGAACTTTATTAGCTATCAAGCTGGTAATTCGTTAGTTCGGTCAGATACATACTGATATATCACTTTGATTAAGGTTTATGATTTTGGACACTTATCTAAAATTATTTGATGAGAACAGCAGAGTTTTTCATCAGTTAAAAGAGGAAAAAATGATAAAACTACTTACTAATAATGGAATAGAATAAAAAATAGAATTCTATGAATTTACAGAAGGGTTTGTTTGCACGTCATTCAAAGACCTGATTTATTAAGCTTTATGAACAACAAACCAATTATCCCCTCACCACAAACCAATATCCTGTACTTCGCACAAGAAAACATAATATTCAGCTTTTCCTTTTCCCGTATTGCCATCTTTCTGTGCTCCCAAACAAGGTAATTTGTTTGTGATTTGACTCTTACATTCTAGAGAGAGCTGAATGAATGTGAGCGTTTGATTGCGCCGAAATAAGTGTTTGACAGAGGCACGCTAACAGCTGACAGACGACAACTAATTGTGCAAGGCTAGATTGCAGGAAATGGCTATCTAGCTGGATAAAACACAATATAAAGACAGTCTGTTGACAAGTTTCATTGTAGGGTCAAGCCAAACACAAACTGGGATGTGTGATATCACTGGGTGATGTCACCAGGTGATGTCACATCGTGGGATTTTTAGGTAATTTAACAGATTTTCTCAAAGATTGTCCTGCAAGCCAATATCCCTCCATCTCTAGTTTTTTGCCCTCCAGTCCCGTGCCCCCCCCGCTTTTATTATCTTCCTCCCCCTCTCACCCCAACCCTGCCCTCCCCTCCATGCAATAATAAGAGAGGAGAGGTCAGTGTCTCTGAAGCCGAGCAGCCAACTTTAAATATTTCACACAATTTTAAATGAGCGCACATGAATGATAGATCACAGGCAGCTTGCCTGTGTGTGTGTGTGTGTACGCGTGTGCGCGGGTGGAGGTGCTTGAACCTGCAGCTCCCTCTAATAACCCCTGGCTGCGTCTTGGCAAGGCCCGATGGTGAATTTAGATCCAACAGCGGCTCATTCACTTGAGGCGTATAACGAGCCTTTCATTAGCGGCCTGATGGACGGGTGATGAAACCGAATGATAGGGAGCAAGCTGTTTTTTTTTTTTCTTTTAAACTTTCCTCAGACCCTTCCTCATTCATGACCCCCGACTGTCCAAACATCTCGAAGAGATGGAGACGGTGGAGACGCAATGTGACGTTTAAGTTCACGGCGAAAATTGGTCCTGGAAAACTTAAAATAACTCAACTCAGAATCTTGGTTATTTTTGCAACTTTCAATTTCAAATGTTATGATTGCACTATCCATTACAACTTTTGTAAAAAACGTTCTTATGAAAAGATTAACATGTCATTATTATTAAATACTTGTTTCATTTTTCCAATTTTTTTTTTTTTTATATAAATGTATTCTAGTCGTACTTGATATTTCACATCTGTGTTTTCATGTTATGACCTAATTCTTTTGAATAAATCTATACTTTAAAGAGATTTAATATCACAACTTTTCATTTTCTTAACTTTTTCCTCGCAATTAGTATGCAATAATTCGTTCATTTTAATGTATTTGTTATCAAACATCTTAGAAATATATGAATTTTACTTCATTTTTAAAACTAACTATTAAATTCTAATGCCCTTGACGCTGCATTTCAACTTAAGGTTAAGTGACTAGTTAAAACTGAAAAACAAGTAAAATTTGGTGGGAAATTCAACTGAATTTTAAATATATAAGAAACTATTAAATAGCTGTATTATTTATCAATGCGTTGACGTAATGTAGTGGTTTAACTAGTGTTATAATCCTGCATTAATCTTTGGCGTAGCACAAACCTAAACCAAATCACCACAAAAATGGAAAATAAAACAATAAAAATCTACACAAGCCTTGTCTGCCCATGCTCTGGGTGATAAATTGCCAAGTTAAATGTTTTTTCTGCTAATCGTCTGTTTCCACCTCCTCTTCCAGTAGATCTACAAAATAAAAAGCCCAGACCAAAATAGCAAATCTCTGGAAACCTTACATTCATTGAAGTTTTGTTTATATGAATTGAATATTTACTTAAATAGAAAAGTCATATATTGGATTTAGATGAATTATGAGCCCTTGTATATAATATTCAAACAGAGCAATACTTTATAATTTCTCAGAATTGCTCAAATTAAAATGTCAAAATTTGTGCCAAAGTAAGGGAATTCAGCGTCAAAGACGTTAATAAATGTCTCACTTAAAAGTGTTTTATCTTTTACATATTTCTGTTTTTCTTCCATTTGTTCTGGCGTTTTGTTTTTTCTGTTTTGTTTTTTTGGGTTTACGGGTGTGCGTTTGATAGTGATTTACTTTTCAAACTTGGAAAATTAACATTTAAACATTAAAAAAATAAAAGTGTATCACCTGGATAGAAAGAGTTTGATGAATAATGAGCAATATTTTCACCACTTCAAATTAACAGTTTTCTGCCAACATAGTTTTGCAGAGCCCAATCATTGAATTATGATTCTTGCGGCGGTGTCTCGTGTCGAGGTTTCCTTCACAATGGAGCAGCAGCTACACCAAGAGGATCTGTACCACAACTGCAGACCAGACTCGATGTGCACATCGTTTATTCACAAGCGTCTTTTTGGTTTCTATGGCGACTGGCTTTCTTGAATGTAAAACTCATCCATCCATCATCTGCCACTCATCCTGCACTCAGGGTCGTGGGGATGCTGGAGCCTATCCCAGCTGTCATCGGGCGAGAAGCTGGTTACATGCTGGACTGGTCGCCAGTCAATCGCAAGGCCACAAATACAGACAACCATTCATGCTCTTTTGGGGCAATTTTCCCAATTTCACTTAGAAATAATGACAGATACAAAGATCATGTAAAAATCAGCCAAAAAATACTGAATTACAAATGAAAAAAATAAGTCAAGTGTTGCCAGGTGGGGGAAAATGAAGGAGGCCCTGATGCTTACTAAGTCGGTGCTTTATTTTTCCATTGAGTTTGAACACAACTTTATTTACACTTTTTTCTTCACACACATCTCCTCCCAGAGGCCCAGAGTGGGCGGGGCTTAAAAAAGTGAAGGTCAGCATCTCCTGCCTCCTGCCGCCGCCATATTCGGAAGTGAGCGGCGGCAGACAAAGGTCACGTGATTCAGGAGGCCGCTGCTGGACTCCCTCAGGACCCGGAACGCTGTCGGATGGCTGCACCTTGTTTGCAGCTCAGAGCTTTGAATGCCATGTGGCAGCATTTCCCCGCCATCAGCTGGTGCTGCTGTTCTGCTTGGAAGCTGCAGGGACAGACAGGCCTGTCAACCATCCCCAAAACAGAATTGACAGCCAGACTCATTAAACTAATACATTTTATGTATACTTTTTCGTAGGATGGAACCTCTAAGGTTGTTAATAAAAGAGAAAAAAACATTTCGAAACTTCAAAGTAATTAAACATTTATTCTAAGATTCAGGTTTTAATAAACTAACAACCACAGAGAAGTTACCATAAAAGTCAGCACTAAATTATCAAAAGATCACAAACTGTTGAGCAAACGCTGAGTTAGCAAAACAAAAACAAAAAAAAACAAAAAAAGAAATCAGCAGGAAATTACCTCAAACTGTGGAAATTTGTTATTTGAATTTTATCTATTCATTTAAAAATGAATTTCAGACAAACTACTTCAAAAAATTGTGTATTCAGAATATCAGTGTGTGCATGAATATACCTTGGAAGCGTCTCCGGGCCTCTGCTCTCTCCTCAGAGTCATAGTACCACACTGTGATGGCGTATCTGAAAAAGACACACACAAACTATGATGAAAAATAACCTAAAAATAAAAACATGAAGAAAATAAAAGGGTAGTTTTACTTCCTTGCCAGAAGGGACACTTTTACATTCATCCTTCTGTCTTGTCTAGAAAATTAGCCTGACTGAACCATAACATTTGCTGTTGAGCAAAAACAAAAATCAGGTTAAGCTCGGCAAACCAAAAAAAAAAAAAAAAAGTAGTCAGACAAATTAATCTTAAATTAAAACAATTTATCAACAATTGGATTAGTCAAAACTACAATTCAACCAAGAATTCAAATTTAAATAAGGAAATAAATCTTTAAAAATCCCTCAAATCAACAAGGCAATCCAGAAAAATTGTGAAAGTTTGTCTGACGTACAAAATTACCTAAAACAAATCACCTTAAAACTACAAGAAAACTTCTACCCAAAGGGTTTGATCACATGACCCTGGTCTTGGCTGCTAATTGGCAGTTACCTGGTGTTGAAGGACGGCTGCACCTCGTGTGGATTCCTACGGTCAGACCAGAAGATCAGCAGCCGGTCAAACAATGGCCAGATGTCAACCCCCTTCGACTTTCCTTCTGGGAAGATTCTGAGGATGCCACCATGCTCCTGCACGACACACATAACATTAGCAGACCGTCAGGGGTTAGAATTCAGGGGTCAGAGTTCAGGGGTCAGGTCAAGTTCACACCCACCTTGGCATCCCAGTTCTTGTTCAGGTAGTAGATGCAGGTAATGCAGCGTCCGTCGCTGTTTGGGTTATCAACGTGTTTGACATAACCGGCACCGTTTCCTGGGTAACAGGCCACCATAGCCTGGACACAAACACACGCGTCAGGGTCACACGCCTGAAATTTTAGTCCGAATTCATTCAAAAATGTATTTACTTTTAAAGAAGTGTATTATGATAAATGTCTCCCTTTGCGTGTGACTTGACTAGGTTATTTTCCTGAAAACAGGAAATTTTCCATGCATTTTGGGGCAGGGGCAAACACATTACGAAAAGAAATTACTTTTCATTTTCAGCTATCTATTTCTTAAGCAAAGTTTAATTGTTTTGATAATTTTCTGATTAACTTCGCTGCAAAAAACAAGTTCATTTCTGTTAAATTCCTGTAAATAATTTGAATGCTGAGAATAAGAAACCCAAAATTTCTGAAATAATTCCTTGAAATTGTGAAAAAAAAAAAAGGATATCAAATTATTATTAGTGCTGGCCTGCCGATATGTTGCAAGTACTATTAATACTGCAAGTCCCACAATGTACTACGAATGCAAGTGTGAGCCCCACGCTCATCAGCTGGCCTTGCTGAGTCGCCTGTTGACAACAGTCAGCTACCCCTCTCCCCCAAAAATTGGTAAAAGAAAGGTGGACTTTGAAAACAGGAGGTTTCAAGACAGGAGGGAGGTAGAGTATATGTTCATGGAGAGAGCAGTGACACTTCTGATACTGCGCAGCTGTCAATTTTTATCCGTGGACTCAGATCTGGGCATAACAGAGGAACTTTTGGGGTTAAGATCAATGCATGGCACAACTACGGGAAAAGATAGCTTTGAAGTGGTATGTGGATGCGTAAATGAGATGGGCCTGCCTTGGGATAAACTCGTGGCACTGACAACAGATAGGGTGCCTGCAATGTGCAGTCAAAAGAGTGGACTGGTGGGCAGGATCCATGAGAAAACACGTGAAGAATTACTCAGGAAATTTCTCAGGAAAAGCTGCTTATAGCAGCCAAATCTCATCCCAATGCGTCAAATGCCTGATGAATGTTGAAGACTTCCTTTGCGTCAGATACCGACGCATTAGGAACCCCCCTTCCCATCATTTTTCAACAGACCTGGAGTGTCATGTGTACATCAACACTCTTATTCCTCTTTAAACCTAACGAAAATAAAAGCTGAGTTAGTATTTTGCACAGTTGTGTTCTAAAGGAGAAATCGCGTTCCTCCGCTGACACGACACCAGACAAAAAAGGGGTGCCTAATGTGCTGGTATGGGACGCATGGGAATTGGTCATCGAAAATTTAGGAAAAAAAATTAGAGCTTCTCCAGGTTCGTCGAAAAATGACGAAAAAGGGGCGCCTAATGCATCGGTATTTGACGCCGAAGGACGCTTCACCATTTCTCAGGCGGTCGACACATTAGGATGAAAATGTGTTGCTTATATTGCATTTATGATGGGGAAATAAATGCAACAGATTTTTCTTCTATTCAAAATTTAATGTTTTTGCCAAGAACGAATAAGCTTGGTAAGTTCCACATTCGAGTTTCTGACTCAGACTAGAGAACATCAGAAAGAAGAAAACAGAGGTTACGTTTTTGATCATTTTTCTTGCTACCACAAGGCATGTTGGATTTTTCTTTATATGAAATTCTGTTTTGGCTGTGGAAAAATATTTATTAGAAATTACCCTGTAAATGCTGCAGATAGAGCCATAAGAAATTGTTGCAACTGAATATAATGTATTTAACGTTTTTCTAAATAGGCAATTTAAAAGTTTCAGGGTCATTTTGTGCAATAACTTCATCTCAATAAGTTTTTCAATAAACATTGAACCACTCCTTCCCTCGGCTTGCACCGATTTTAAAATTTTGGCCCAGTGTGTATTTGAGTTTGACACCCCTGCTCCAGAACAATGGAAAATACTCCGCAAGCTTATTAAAAAAACTCAATGAATGACTCAAACAATCAGATTGTCTGTCGGTGGGGTTTCGGGTTAATCAGATCAAATCTGGGCCGGACTCAGTACGTGCCGATCGCCTCTGGATTCCCAGGAAGGAAGTTTGTGTTTGTTGACTTTCACACATCTGATCACGCTCAGCTGCTTCCTGCCCGGGGTTGAAGGTCGCAGTGGGACACGCAAGGGAACCCCTCCCTCTCTCCCTCCTCCTCCTCCTCCTCCTCCTCCTCCTCCTCCTCCTCATCCCCTGTCCTGTTTGGACAACCGTTTCCTTGTCAGACACTGAAACCGTTTCAGTACAAACCAACTGAACTATTCACGGGTGCTGGAAACAAGAATCAAGAGTCTCACGGAAACTCTGCCTTTATTATAGAAAATTACATACGCACATAAATGAGATAAATATGTGAAAAGTTAATGAACATTAGAAATCCCAAAAATATTAAAGAAATTACTGGAAAATAAAACCAATAAAGAAAATATTTTTTAAAAAGGGAAAATTAAAACAAAAAAAATTAGTGACGTCAAAATTGCGCTCTTCATTCTTCAAGACTCAAACAACGACCCACCCACACAATTTTGGTTGCCATGACGACAGAGACTCTTTCAAGCAGGAGTAAGAGGGACCACTCAGGCCAGTTTCCCGCCCACTTGACAGGCAGCTCGTTGTGAAACGGCAATAACCATAAAACATTAACGAGGAAAAAATAAATAAATAAAAAGTCAAACAGGAAGCCCTGCTAATTCATTGTTTTTACTGGGAAAAAAATCCTGCACACTGATCCAGCTCAGGGCGTGTGGTTTACCAGAGTTTACCATGGTGACCTCTCTTCCAAGGAAAAGCCATCTGATAAAGACACACACACACGTGTGAAGCAGTCCTTATCGTATGCCTGTGTGTGTGTGTGTGTGTGTGTAAGGCTGTAAATCGGTGGGTGTGTGTTAGGTTGTGTACGTGAGGATCCCCATGCCTCCGTGAACGTATGCGAGTGTGCATGTGTGCACGTCAGTCAGTCATTAGACAGGTCAGTTTTTTTGGTTCGATCTAAAACCAAACACTGTTTGCGTTTTGGAGCTGAAGCAGTGACACCCAGTGAACTTAACCTTCCACTTGGGGTTGAAGAAGTGATGAAGTTAACAAGGATCGGACGAAGACAATGTTTTGACAAACGCCAACTGCCATTTTACACAATTCCATATTTTAGTTTATTCTTAAACTATTATGTCAGGTAGGTCTTTTTTTTCTTTTGGTCAATTTCATAACCCCCCCCCCCGGGAATTTCTTGATCCATTAGAACTTAGCGTTACAGAATTGCACCGTCTTTTCCGATTTTAACGTAGTTAAGAATCATTCGAAGTATCGAGTTGTTTTTTTGGTAATTTTTTCCTCATACAGTCCGTTTCAAAAAAGGCCCTTTCCAAATCACGGCTTTCCTCCAGACCTAACAAAATCAAAACTGCTAAAACTGCTGAAATTTCTTAATATTGGGGCTTGACTTTAAAAAAAAAAAAAAAAAAAAAGGGGGGACAAAATAAAAAATTAAAAAAAAAAATAAAAAAAAAAAAAAAAAAAAAAAAAAAAAAAAAAAAATAAAAAAAATAAAAATATTTCATAATAAATTTGTTTATGTAGAGATATTTGGTCGTTTTTTTGGAGTTCACTTCCGCGGCAGCCCCGTCTCACCCCG
>CAAKHD010013826.1:326679-347313 GCA_901007705.1 Fistularia tabacaria | reverse complement strand
CTTTCCTCCCACCCTAAAAAAATCAAAACTGCTAAAACTGCTTAAATTTTTTAATATTGGGGCTTGACTTTAAAAAAAAAAAAAAAAAAAAAGGGGGGGCCAAGATTAAAAATTTCAACAAATGATTGTCAAAAAAAAAATTGGGCGAAAACTATCTGAAATATAGACAAAAAAATACATTTAAGTGAAGCTGTCCCCAAAATCAACGAAAGTAAACATGCAAACAAACTTAATATTTTTTAAAGAGTAAACCTCGCGAGTTTTTCTGTGTAATTGCATATTGAAAATCTCCATTTTAGATGGAAAGCTGGAAAGAATAAAAATATTATCTAAAGAGACTCAAGATTTAAAGAAAACGGAGATTGTGTGGAATATAGGAAGAAACAGGCACTTACTTAACAAGGGAACCATTAACTAATCTCGTATCGTCTGAATAATCGGCGCTTGTTTATAAGCAATGACGGTGCAGGTACCTTCGATCTCTCCCGTATGTAGCGGCCACCCAGCCGAGTACCGCACACGGTGACGAGTCTGTCGACTAGGCTGAGCAGGAACCCCACGGCCTCGCAGCCCGGCTCCGCGCCGCTAACCCACGCGGTCTTGTCGCCACGGACGCGCCTCTGGTGCAGGCACGGAACGGAGCCCGCCAGACGGCCGTCCTGCAGCGCCCCGCTGCGGTGCAGCTCCGCCACCTGCTCCAGCACCGCGCTGCCGGCCAGCTCGCCCAGTAGACCGTCCACGTAGCAGAAGCCCTCGGCGGCAAGCTCCGGCACGACCCGCCCCAGGGCCAGGCGCTCCAGCTCGGCGTCCGAAACGGGATCGATAAACGGCATGGCAACGGTATGAGGACACAAAGAATAGCGGGAACTTTACACACAGGAAACGGAAGAGTTCGTCGTCAGGTTTGTCATACTCTGCTCCGCTGAGACTCAACAAACGTCCCGGTTGTCAGAACTCCAATTTATAAGCGCTGGGCGCATAAAAAGATATCCGGTTTGTTTCTTCCAAAATAAAAGCACGTATGCCCATATAAAGCAAAGAAAAATACGAGGAGGAAACACAAGTGATATTGAGTAAGCATCGATTTACATCTGTCAAAATCCTGCAAGAAACACTCTAAAAACCATAATGTTTAAAAAGCAGTGATGGCAAAAAAACAAAAGGATGGAAACATCAGGGAATGATTTAGGAGAAAAAATGAACTCAAAATTAGCAAGGAATTAAAGCAAAAGGCTGAACAATTTTGTATTGACCTAGCAAAAGATGACATCTGCGTGAAGTACGTAAATGATAGCTAAGAATTACAAAATAAGGTAAAGTGATAGACCACCGAGTTAAAATTGCACAAACGTGAACCAGAAGCTACACAAAATGATGATGAAAAATGATAAATTAACCAGAGCAGGGGATTCGAACCATTACAATAGTGACAACCAAAAAACCCACTATTGGCAAAAAAAATGCAATTATCTGAAACTTTGCCTGTAAAAAGCTGAGGAAAGGCGAGAAAATCATAACTATGATTATCGAAATCATCCAAATCAAGAGTTTAATTTCCGTAGGCGATAACATGTAGGTTGTGTTATATAAAAAAAAATAAATAAAAAAAAACCTGTAGTTTTAAGGGCAAGATTTGAACATTAGGGCTTTTACTCTGAAAGCCTGGCCTCACGCCTCCGGTAGAAGAGTAAGTGTGGGACGTGACTGAAAGTGAGTCGGCGCGGGACGTGAGAGATGGAACGTTCGCCGAAAGCGGCGTACTTACACCCACGCGCGCGCGCAGATCAATCACGGAACCCACGCCCACCAAATGTTACAACCCCATTTAATGAATAAACGACCACAAAATCATCAACTAAGCTTCATTGACCAAAAAAGACGAACGATACGGTCACACTATTCGTCTTTTTACTCCTCTCTTTCTCCCATTTCTTGTTTTTCCTTTCATTACCAAATAAAAGGAGCAGCTGCTACGTACCGGCTGTGACCGCCGTGGACGCGGAATGACACTACCGGAAGCACCTGCTGCCGGTGAACCGGAATGTTTACATGTGTGCTGATAAAATTCTTAGGTATTTCCGTCATAATCATGGAACGTTAATGCATTCTCGACGTTGAGTCTTCGAGGACGTTTCTTGTTGGCAATGGGCACTCACCAATGTGAACTTTGGTTTCTGATTTGAAGCAGTCAAGTGAAGATTGTTGATAGTTTGCCTGGACAGCGGCCTGGCATTCGCACGAGACTGCATTAGAGTCCGCTAATGCGGTCCTCCTGCCTGTTAAAACACCTGGATGCTTTGCTCTCACATAACACATTAATAATGATGACGTTCAGCTTTGTGAAACTTGCTTCGTCTTCTTTTCCTCTCGGTTTTTGCCTTCAGGGGTCGCCACAGCGTATCAACCCTCTCCATCGAACCCTATTCTCTGCATCCTCCTCTCTCACACCAACTAACTTCATATCCTCTCTCACTATGTCCATAAATATTCTCTTCGGTCTTCCTCGAAACCTCCTGCCTGGCATCTCCAATTCCAGCACCCGTCTACCAATATAGTCACTATCCCTCCTCTGTACATGACAGGGAACCATCTCAGTCTGGCTTCTCTGACCTTCTCTCCAAAACATCTAGCATGTGCTGTCCCTCTGATGGACTCATTCCTGATCCTATCCATCCTCGTTACTCCCAAAGAGAACCTCAACATCTTCATCTCTGTTACCTCCAGCTCGGCTTCCTGTCTTTTCTTCAATGCCACTGTCTCCAAACCGTACAGGATCGCTGGTTTCACCACTGTATTATACACCTTTAATTTCATTCTAGAATTAAAATCTTTTTCAAAGAGCTATCTGGTGACTTCTAAAGTAGAATTGTTCATTTGATAGTGTATCCTTTTTATTTTCTGTCACTAGCTCGAGTGTGCAGCAGCATTGACAGAAATCTTGGAGGTCCTCCATCTAACCCTCTCCTCTGCATCCTCTTCTCTCACATCAACTAACTGTTGTAGTTCCACCTTCACTTTGAACTCCTGTTACACCAATAGCACATTTCACCACTGCCCTATAACTCTCATACATGTCCTACACAACTCGAACATACTTCTCTGAAACTCCAGACTTCCTCCTTCAATACCTCAGTTCCTCTGTCGGCACCTTGTTGTATGCATTTTCTGCATCTACAAAGGGACCATGACGCTCCCTCTGACCTTCTCTGGACCTCTCTATCAATATTGTCAAGGCTAATACTGCATCTGTGGTGTGCTTTCTTGGCATGAAGTCATATTGCTGCTCACAAATTCTTATTTCTGCTCGTAGTCTAGCTTCAACTACGTTTTCCCATTACTTCATTGTATTAATCATCAAATTCATTCCTCTGTAGTTACCATAACTCTCCTTTGCTCCTAAACATTGGCACAGTCTTGTCCCTCTTCAATGCCCTCCTCGCTTCACCTTTACTGATCTCTGCTACTTCATGATCCACAAGTCACCTCTTCTTATCTCCGCACTTTTTACTCATTCATCAAGACTTCAGAGTACTTTTTCCATCTTCCCATCACTCTTCTAGCACTTGCCAATGCAGTACATTTCGCTCTCTATCTTTAATCACCCGAACCTGCCACACATCCTTACCGTATCTATCCGTTTCACCACGCTGTATTAATAAGTCTCTCCCTCTTTAATGTCCTAGCATACAAGTCATCATATGCCCTTTGCCACCTCTACCTTCACCTTGCAGCGCACCTCCCTGTATTCCTGTCTACTTTTTTCAGTTCCCTCACATTCATTCTTTTGAAAAACATACTTTGAAAAAATGAACTAGATTCTTTGAGGGCAAAAACCTTTAAAGTTACAAACGCATAATATAAAATTTGAAAAGTAAAAAATAAGCAGGAATTAACCTGCATATCAAGAACAGATTAAATTCCTTAATCAGTGAAAGATATTTGAAAATTTCAAAGTGAAGATGCTCCAATTTTCTTTGGTCGGGGAGCAGGTTATGGTTATGATTAGATGATTAAGTGACTTACAGCTTATTCGTACACAAAGACTAACTCTCCACTGGGTTCCTTTAAAATGTCAAAATGTACTACTGCTGAAATCCACTTGGAGGATCAGCGAGTCTCCTTTCTATGAAAAAAGAAATGAGGATGTCAGTGAGATTGATAAACATCCCTTTAATAGTTTCAGAACAATGTTTTAGCATCAGTAACTCACAAAAAACAAAACAATCAAAAATCACATTTATCTTGAGATGTGGCCAACACACGTTTGTCTACAAAACTTTACAAATATGTATACAAGACTATGTACACAACTCTGGGGGAAGAGAAAGAGAGTAACTCGAGATTTGCGCTTCCTTTATTTTCCGTCAGATGGTGCTTTTATGAGGATACTCGTAGCCGAAGAACCACAGCTTCTCAGCCAAAGCTCCTGTTCAGGTTTCCTGTTTTTCTCATCTTTTAATAAAACAGGTGCATCTGTATCAGACGATCGTCATTGTGACATTGCAATCAGAAATTTGATGATCATCCTTTAACATGAAGGAAGACTTTACAGTTTGGGGGGGGGGGCTGTCAATCATTTGAAAAGCTACAAATGACTGAGATATCTAAGGAATATTAAGAAACCTATTTCACCGATGGCAGTTTAAGACCGAATAGACGTTTAAAACCAATGAAGACTTTATTCTTACATTAAGACATTTTTGATAAAAAGTTATCATCCATTTGAAACGCTTCCTGTCATTTTCTTCCTCAGGGTTTTTCATGAAAAAGCAAGACAAAAAATTGTTCTTTTGAGAAAACCTCCCCTGATGGGTTCGATTCAAATTTCAAATATGGCAGGAATAAGTGACTTGTCAAGCTTTTCACGAGGCTTTTAGAATCCCTGTGGGAAAACGGGTTAGGGTGCACTTTTTGGTCCAAGTATGTATTAAAAAGAAGCCTAAAAAAAATGCATCTTTGCATCGGGGAACCTTTTACACACACTTACCAAAGAAAAGGATGTATGGAGGGGGGAAAAAAAAGTGCCACTTGCCTCTCAGAGCTTCCAAAATTACCTGGTCCGTCACGAAAATGACTGTTAGCTTTCGCAAAAAATTAGTAAATATCCTAGTAAATACATGACTATAAAGACAAGCCTTGACATTGTCTCCCCCCCCGACTGGATCAAAATTTTGGTTCCACCTTATAATGACAACGTAATGAAACGATTCGAGAAATGATTTTTATGTGCTTATGTTCCAAGACATAAAATACTTGGCCAGTGTTGACAGTAAAGCTAGACAATGATGGAAAATGAAGGAATGGGCTGTGAGAAGGTCAATCCTACATCAAACTCATGTTTTGGATCATAAAAAGGCAGTTAGAGGGTTTTAGTGTCCATCATCTGCTGGACGGAACTCGATGGCAGTTTGATTATTCTACATACATAAATTCTCCGTGTGAGCCAACAGCTCGATGCCATCCAGTCCAGAAAGTAGGAAAGAAGTGATCCCAAGGCTTGCGGCAACGCCATCGAACTTGGAGTCCAGCACCCATTCACAGTTTCGACCCTTGAAGAGATGAAAGGGGTTCTGTGTCGACAGTCAACTCCTCAGATGACGGACAGGAAGCCAGAGACGGATGGGCAAAGGGGTGGGGGGGGGGGGGGGGGGGCTTGATGTCACTGGATGACCTCAAAATAGTGCAGGATGGCCATGATGTGCTGCGGCATGAAGACGTAGCCAGTGTAGACAGCCATGGCAGCCACCGAGATCAGCAGCGAGTCTGAGCGCATGTCGTTGAGGTAGAACTTGAGTTTCACAGAGACAAAAGGATGTAATTTGATAGAAAACAAAAAAAATATCCAGACCATTGTACAACTAATTTTTTAAACCTAAAAATAGCTGACCATGGAGCTGTGCTGTGGGGACAGGGGGAAACTCCATCACCTATATCAACCTATCATATTTCATTCGAATGAAATCATGTTCAACCAGTTGACCAACCAATTATTTAACTCATCAACTCAAAGTGCACTTGGAAGTCTAACAGACAACCTAGTCACTGAACAAATCATACAGAAAATCCTGTTATTGTGAAACACATTAATCACTTCGCTATATATCTCAACATTTAGTTTCCCTGTGAAATTGATCACACAACTAATCAACAAACCATCAAATTATTCAACAGCCGATCAGTCCTCCAAATAATGTACTTGTTGAACTAATTGTCCAGACAACTATTCAATCTGACAAATAAGTAATGTAACAACAATAGCTAATAAACTAATGTTTTGAAATTGTCTCATTTTTTTCCAAACAAATAATTGTCAGACTTTTATCCATTAGACCAACTTACATGTGATCAATCGTCAAACTAATTCTTTGACAGACATCAAAACACCAACGTAAAAATCAAACTTATCAGACGCCTACTAAGGTAATACCTTAACTGTCATTCATTCCAGTAGTTAGTCAACAATCTCTCAAACTCATCAAAATCATTTTCAAAATAACTGACAATCTAATCATTCATAGCAAACTAAGTAATAGGCTCACTTTTCAATTGTAGATGAAAATGTCCAAAACTGTCCAAATCATCTTTTCCAATAATCAAATTGTGCAAAGAGATGATAGACCTACCATATAATGAAGCAAACTGTGAAATCCATAATCCAATTAATATTGTTTGACTTTAATTTTCCATTTACCAAAACAATCGTCCAAATTCACCAACAAAGATTTCCATTTATATGACTGATTATTCAACAACTTGTAAAGATTCTGCTGATGGTCAAATTTTTCAAATCATCAATCAACTATTAATCTTCCTGTAAAATTGATGGGAAAACTGACGAGTCCAAAAAGTCTTTCTTCCTGTGAATAACTGTCTCTATCGCATCATCCAAATTTCACCATGTTGTTAAAATGACAGTCTAAAAATTCAACTCATTGGTCAACAAACAAAACAAAGTCTAAAGAATCAACCATCTAACTGTTAAAATCATCATCAAACAACGACAAATGTCCCAAATAAATATTGTGACACTCCTGCCAACAATCAATCTAATCATCCAAACATTAGCCTCTACTGTATCCATCTGGTATCTTGTGGATTTTATTTTTTCAGTTCTGCAACATTCACACGTGAAGGAACACAAGAAACTACATGAAATTGATCATCTTTCAAGTTCATCTTTCATAAATAGAGTAGCTGTATCCTTCACAGTGAAGGGAGAACGAAAGTAATTTAAGTGAGGCTAGTGCAAATTCAACCAAAGAAACAGGCTATGACGTCAGATGTTTTTTTAAATGCAAGTGTGAATCACCTGACTGCAGATCTAAAGTTCTTAGGACGCATTGACCCTCGCAGTTCAACGCAGTGCACAACTCTGTCTACGGATTCTAGATATCCAAAGTGTGCTCCCGCGGACCAGTGTCCGGAGTCTAACAACCAGAGACTATTCACTGAACTGTAGTGGGAAATATTTCTACTCGTTACCATTTTGAAAGTAAAACAGCGATCGTCTATTTTGTAAAATGCATTGACTGAGCGCAATAAATACCCACTTTCAGTACAATAAGTTAACGTAAAAACACCACCACAAAAACAGGCATACTTCTATTGCTATTTCAGCAATTCTTTCATCATCAGTAAATAGGTATCGTACCTAGGTCGTCTTCCCCAAGACACCTAAAGGCGAGTGGGTAGAGGCTAACAAGTGCAGAACTTCCCTCCGAATTGCGCTTATTTTAATTCTTTAAACTACCACATTAAAGCAGGGAGAGTAACCGCGACGCTTTGATTGCATTACAATTCAGAATAATCGTCTCACGATTCGGCATCAGTTTCAAAACATAATGAATAGCTGACGGTGAATTAAAAATGTGCCCTTTGGCCGGATGTCAACATGGTGACTTTAGCTTTACGTAAATTCGCGTGAAACGGTTAAAAACCACCGCATAAAAGACAACGTACGTTCTCTTACAGCCTTTACTCTGGAAAGATAATTGGAATCTATTCGGGAATGTTTTAACTGAAAAAATGGGACACGATATATTAATGACAGCATGACTGAAGCTCGGTAACGCTGACGGTTAACATGTCAGCCGGCCCGGAGCTATTGAACCCGGAAAAGGATACTGAAGACGGTCCGCTCCCAGGGCTCCAGCATGTAGAGCGCCGTCACCAGCAGGTACTGGTAGTAAAACCAGGACAGGTGCTTCCAGCAATCGCCCAGCGCCATAGTACTTCCAACCTTAGCGCAGCAAAAGTTAGTTCTCCGACGTTACAGTTTACCTTTCCTCTCCGGGCATTTCCTGACGCCCCATGACGTACTATCATCTGCCTCTCACTTACAGCCAATTAAAACTCCTCTTTCTCGTGCGTGATCCCGTACTGGCCAAAGGGAGTTCCAACATCCGGGATTGTCAAAGTACAAGTCCTGTTTCCGGGTGTGCTCAAAATTATTATTTAGATTTTTAAAAAGGGTTCAGCGTATGATATGACAACGCATTTTTTTTTATAAAAATGGAGAGATATTTACAGATGTTGCGAAACAAACTAACTGTTTATTTATTTGTCTTATATATGTGTATGTGTGTATGTATATGTGTATGTTTGTGTATATGTTGGATGTATGTATGAATATATATGTATATATGTATATACACATATCTATTTATTTATTTATTTATTTTTCTTACTTTCTGTTTTTCAATTGTTTATATTGCTTTTAATTGTTTAATGCTTATTTATATTTTGACTATTTTTAAACAAAGGAATATTGTTTATAACAAAGGAATTTCCCCTATGGGAATCAATAAAGTATTATCTTATCTAATCTTATCTTATCGTGATTGATTTTAAAAAATAATCAATGGCGTCCAAAGGACATTCAGTTTTACAAGAATGACAAGGAAACTTTGAAGTTCACTGAAGCAGAAGCTATATCAAGAAGAATCAAGAAGCTTTATTGTCATCTTGCTACACATACCAGGTAGTGCAAAATGAGACACCATTTTCATCGGGACTCAAAAACAATATATCTCACACGCACACCATATACCCCCTTTCTCACGCACCCACTCACACCGAGCACATCATACATGTATGACATGAGTAATAGCGCTAATAAATAATATGGAATGAAAATAGAAAAAAAAAATTTAACTTGGAAAAAGTGCAGACAAGGTGCAATAGTTATACAAGCTGTAGAATAATTCTTTAAGGTGCAGTAGTTTTCCTGTTCGGAATGAGCAGTTCAGTTCAGCATTTTAACAACTTGCAGGAGGAAACTGTGGATCAGCCTGTTGATTCTGCCTTTCATGCTTCAGTAACATTTGCCTCATCACAGAAGCTCAAAGTATTTTTGAGAGGTTGTGAGGCATCCCTGACCATTGCCAGGGCTCTGCTCCCACAGCAGCTCCTGAAAAGAACTTGGACCGAGGGGAGGGAAACTTCAATGACCCTCTCCTCCCACTACTATCCTCTGCAGGGCTCTTTTGTGTGCCACACTGCAACTAGAGAACCACATTGAGAGGCATCTCCCTCATCATGTTCATGTTTAGCAGCAGGTTGTTCTCTCTGCACCAGCCCACCAGGTGTCTAACTTCCTTCGTGCACAGTGATTCCTCATTGCTGTGGAGAAGTCCACCACTATGGTGTCATCAGCGAACTTGATGATCTGGTTCTCCTCGTGTCTGGATACACAGTCTTGTGTTAGCGGTGTAAACAACAATGGACTGAGAACACGGCCTTGAGGAGACCCAGTGCTCATTAGATTTGGAGATGTTCCTTCTGACTTTGGTCTCTTGGATAGAAAGTCCAGGGTCCACAGAAATGTGTCAGTAGTCAGGCTGAGTAGGAGGAGTTTTTCCATTAGTCTCTGGGGGGCAATGGTGTTAAACACTGCGCTAAGTCAATGTACAGGATTCTGGCGTAGGTGTCCATTTGGTCCAGATGTGTGATGACTGAGTGCAGGGTGGTGAATATGGCATCGTCTTTGGAGCGGTTGGGATGGGAAGCAAACTGGAGCGGATATTTGCATAAAGATGTACATGAAAGATTGAAGCTCTAGTTACTGTTCCCTCTTCTAGAGGGACTGGACTCCTTCCCTGAAAGGACGAAAGGACTGACATGCGAAAATAAACCTCCATTGTAAGACAAAGGTACGCAGAAAATTGGACTCGCATTCCCTGGTTAAATTTAAGTCAGAAAAGGATGATGCTTTCAATCTCAAGGTCATGATTTCAAGTCCTGATCTGGGTGGAAAAATGAATATGAGACTCTGTGAGTAAGTACCAATTGTTTAGAGAATAAGATGAGTGTGATGAAAAGGTAATTCTGTAAACATCTTGCACTGCGTGTCTTTTTGTCTTTTGAAATCCCCGACAGCCAAAAAAACGGAGTATTCTTGACCAAATAAAATACTCTTAACACCATGACATCTTCTATCTTGGACAATTTGTTTGACAAACATACCTGTTGTTTTTTGAAAGAACTTTCCGAAAAAAAAGGCCTTTTACATTCAGAAGGAGCCGGGTTAACTCCTTTTAGAGACTTTTGGTCTCAGGACCCTGGGTTCAAGTCCCATACTGGGTGGAAAAGACAGTTCTCACTCACTTTATGCAGGTAACACTTCTTTTGAAGACAACCTTACTGTGTTGCATAAGCCACTGTGCGTACATTTTCTACCATGCTGCTGGTTGTCTTGTGAAATCACCAATAACAAAATAAAAAAGAAGAACTCCAGACCAAATGAAAGACTCTTCACCTCATTAGACGATACTTTTGAAAAACATCCATGTCATCTTCATTCATACTGGCCGAACTACCTTTGTTTGTCCCAATCTCATGGTCTATTCAGGATTAACACCTTGTTGACTGTCTCTTCTCGATTTGACCATGTAGGTTTTGTGCCAAAATTTGTGAAGAAAAAAAACCCTTTAGAGTTAAAAAAGAGTCCAGTTTGCTCAGCGAGAAGAGCTCAAAGTTTTGAGTTTGTGCAAGTAGCACTTGTTTGGAGGAAAAGCAGACTGTGTTGCAGAGGCACTTTTGTGTTCCTTTCTTTGGATATCTGGGTTGTACTACGTTGTTCACGTTCCTTTTTCAGTGTGCCGGGACAGTTCTTTTGGACAGAAGTTTCAGAAAAATAAAGGCTTTGTGCAGAAACAATGAGCCCAGTTAGCTCAGCTGGTAGAGCAAAACCCTTTTAATCTCAGGGCTGGGGATTAAAGTCCCACACTGCGTGGAAAAAAACTGTTCTCACTGACATTGTGCAGGCACCTCTTCTTGAGAACATTGCATTGTTGAAAAGCTACTCTGCATTAATCTTCTATTATCTCTCTTTTTGAAATCACCAACAGCCAAAGAAACATCTCTAGACCAAATAAAAGACTATTCAACCAGTAATAATTTCTGCCTTTGACAAACATACTTGTTGTCTACGGTCACACTAGAAAAACGAGCACATTTGTTAACAACATAACATTGCTTTGATAAACTGCTAGTCTGTGAAAAAACTTCTACTGCATGTCTTGTGAAATCACAAACAACCAAAGAAAGTTCTACTGAAAAAATAAAAGACTCTTAAACCATTAATAATTTCTACCGTTGACAATTTTTGTCAAAAAAATATATGTTGTCTGTAGTCCCACTGGCCAAAATAGTTTTGTTTGTCCTAATCCCTTGGTCGATTCAGGGTCACAACCTTGGAGACTGTCTCTTCTTGATTTGGCCCTGGTGTTTATGGGTTTAAATTTACAATGAAAAATAAAAACTGTCTGAATTTACAAAGAGTCCAGTTTGCTAAGCCAGAAGGGCATGAAACCATTCATCTCAAAGTCTTGAGTGTGTGCAAGTAGCACTTGTTCGGAGGAAAAGCATACCATGTTGGAGCCGCTCTTCTGAGTCCCTTCCCTTGGAGATTTGGGATGTGCTACTTTGTTCACTGTCCTTTCTCAGTGAGATGGGGCTGGTTTTTGAAACACAAGTTTTTGAAAATAAGCGTGTTTGAATGATCAATGAGCCGCTTAGTCTCAGTTGGTATAGCATGAAAGTTTTCATCTCAGGGCTTGGATTCAAGTCCCAAACTGGGAGGAAATGATAGTTCTCATTGACTTTGTGAAGGTATGACTTGTTTACGACATAACATTGCAACAGCCACTGTGTGTACATCTTCTACCTTGTATCTTTTTGTCTTGTGATATCACCAACAAGCGAAAAAAGAATAGAACTCTTGACCAAATAAAAGACTCTTCAACCAGTAATAATTTCTTCTTTTGACAATTCCTTTGGCAAACATATACGATGTGTTCAGTCATACTGGCCAAACAAGTTTTGTGTGCCCCAATCCCATGGTTTATTCAGGGTTAAAGCCTTGCTCTCTTCTTGATTTGGCCCTGGACGTAATGGGTTTAGATTTACAATGAAAAATAAAAACTTTCTGAATTTACAAAGAGTCAAGTTTGCTCAGCCAGAAGACCATGAAACTTTTCATCTCAAAGTTTTGAGTTTTTTGCAAGTAGCACTTTTTTGAAGGAAAAGCATACCGTGTTTGAGACGCACTTCTGTGTCCCTTCCCTTGGATATTTCGATTGTACTCTTTCGTTCACTGTCCTTTCTCAGTTCGGCAGGGAAGCTTTATGGACATCATTTTGAAAAATAAGCTTTTCGGTACAGTGAATGAGCCCAGTTAGCTCAGCTGGTAGAGCATGAGACTTTTAATCTCAGGGCCGTGGGTTCAGGTCCTACACTGGGTGGAAAAATTGTTCTCACTGACTTTGTGAATGTGCCTCGTGTTTAATACATAACATTGCTTTGATGAAAAACTGCTCTTCGCTCAACTTCTTCCGAGTTCCTTGTCAAATAACTGACAACCGGGAAAGTTCTCTCGGCCAATTAAAGACTCTTCAACCAATCATCATTTTTTCCTTTGACAAACATACACGATTTCTTCAGTCATATTGGCCAAGCTAGTTTTTTTTGCCCCAATCCCATGGTCTATTCAGGGTTACAACCTTGTTGACTGTCTCTTCTTGATTTGGCCAGGGAGGTTTGGGGGCAAAATTTGCAAAGAAAATTAAAAGCCTTTCAGAGTTTAGAAAGAGTCCAGTTTTCTCATACAGAAGAGAATAAAACTTTTCATCTCAAAGTTTTGAGTTTGTGCAAGTAGCACTTGTTTGGAGGAAAAGTTCACCGTGTTGGAGACGCACTTCTGTGTCTCTTCCCTTGGATATTTGGATTGCACTCTGTTGTTCACTGTCCTTTCTCAGTTTGGCGTGGCAGCTTTATTGACATCATTTTGAAAAATTAGCCTTTCGGTAGAATAGAGGAGCCCAGTTAGCTCAGCTGGTAGAGCATGGGAGCATGGTCTTTTCAGTGTTACAACCTTGTTGACTGTCTCTTCTTGATTTGGCCACGGAATTTTGGGGGCAAAATTTCTAAAGAAAATTAAAAACCTTTCAGAGTTTCGAAAGAGTCCATTTCGTTGAGCCGGACGAGCATAGAACTTTTCATCTCACAGTTTTGAGTTTGTGCAAGTCGCACTTGTTTAATGTAGAAGCACTTTTGTGTCCCTTCTGTTGGATATATGGATTGTACTCCGTCGTTCACTGTCCTTTTTCAGTTTGGTTGGGCTGGTTTTTGGACAACATTTTGAAAAATTAGCCTTTCTGCACTATCACTGAGCCTTTTTAGCTCAGCTTGTTGAACATGAGACTTTTCATCTCAGGGCCATGGGTTCAAGTCCCACACTGGGTGGATCCAGGAACCTCTTGTTTATAATATTGATTTTTTTGAAAAGGTACTCTGCGATACTCTACCCTCTCTGTTGTGAAGTCACCAACAACCTCTTCAACTAGTAATCATTTCTGCCTTTGACAATTCTTTTGACAAACATACATGATGTCTTCATTCATAGTGGCCAAACAAGTTTTGTTTGATATTTTAAATCTCAGGGCCGTGGGTTCAAGTTCCTCACTGGGTGGAAAAAACGGTTGTCACTGACTTTGTTGAGGTACCTTTTTTTTTTACAACAAGGCAGTTCTGTTTCCCTTCCCTTGGATAGTACTACGTCGTTCATTTTCCTTTCTTGGTGGTGGCCCAGTTCTTTTTTTTTTTTTTTCAAATGCCCTTATGTATCAGCAAAAAGCCATAGTAGCTCAGCTGGACTTTTAATCTCATAGCTGTGGGTTCAAGTCCCACATAGAGTCGAAAAGATAGTTCTTGACTATAGTTCTTGAGTTCAGACTTTGCACACACAGTTTGCTCATTCGGAAGAGCATGAATCTTTTAATCTCATAATTGTGGGTTTGTGCAAGTAGGACTTGTTTGTATGAAACGAATACTGACTTGCAGAGGCAAACCTTTGTCCAGTTTCTACACATAGTCATTCTACTCAAGAAAATCATCCAGAACTAGTCAAAATATACAATTCTGCAGTCGCTAAAAGAATCTTAATTTCGATTTATCTTGTGTTTTTGACAGTAGACATATTGTTTCAGTTAGATTGAACAAAGTCTTTTATCCTCCACAATCCCTTAGATATTTGGGTATTACTATGTGGATAACAATCCCTTCTTGGTGTGGTCAGGCAGTTTTTGGGCAGAATTTTGAAAAAAAAGGCATTTTTAAAAAGTGCCCTTTGCAATGAGTATTTGTTTGAGGCAAAACAATACTGTGTTGCAAAAGCGCTTGTTATTGTGTTCAATTCCTACCAAGTGTCATTCTGCCCTTATAAATCACCCAAAACCTGATTAAACATACAATTCTGCAGATAAAAGATTCTTTATCTGCTTTTAATTTGCACTTTTATCATATTTTTACAAATATACATGTAATTGTCAGTTAGAAGGAACAAACTAATCTTGTCCTTCATAGGTCCATTTGGGTATTTGGGTCGTCTTCCTTGGATAGTGTCTGCTTGATGTGGTTGGTCAGTTTATTGGCCAAAATTAAAATGAAAAATATTTTTTTAAAGTGTAAAGAGCCAGGTTATCTCAGCTGTTTGGTACCACCTATCTCAGGGTCATGGGTTCAAGTCCCACACAGGATGGGAAAGATAATTCCTGAACCTGATTAAAGTATTATGTTTCAGCAGCATATTAAAGGTGCTTCATGTTATTTTTTGTTTGTCGTCAATTCTGCAGCATATAAAACACCCTTCACTTTTTTCAATTTATGTTTTTGACAATTTTGCAAATTTAATTCTCTGGAGGCACCATTGGTGTGTCGCACTTTTAACCACTGGGTAATGGGTTCCAGTCCCAAACTGCATAAAATTGTTTAATGTGCACTGGAATTCACAAATCTGTAAGCTGAAGCTATATTTTCACAGAAACTGCAAATGTGTGTTGCCTTTTGTTTCTCTGGATTTTTACTGATACTTTAGATTTTTATTTTTTATTGTGGTTGTTTTGTGTCATTTGTTTGCTCCTGCCGTGTGTACAGCACTTTGGTTTGGCCCCCTGTTTTGAAGGTGCTTGGTAAAAAAAAAGTTGATGATGATCATGTTTCGAATCTCTAAAAATCATTTTAAACTTGAGTTAACTAAATTTTGATCCCTATGAAATTCTATGATGTTTGTGGATTTGGTTATTTCCAGAAATATTGTCTGAAGTTGCAGTACAATCCAGTGAAATAGATTGTATTTTAGCTTCTAGATAACTTAGAAAACAGTATTTTTCAAAAATGGGCTTCAGCGCCTTGCGATGCCGCCTGAGTGTGGACATTTCCTACAGTCTCAGAACGCATCGTGATTCGCGGCAACGCGGCTCTTCAGTTCAGCGTCAGATTTTTGCGGGAGCGCAGGACGTGGAGCGTCTGGGGCGCGGCTGCCGCTTCCCGGCTGACGGTGTGAGGGACGAGCCGAAAACACCGCCATGGCCCCCGATAGTAAGTGCGAGCCTCTCTGCCTCCGTCACATCGTCCCGTGTGCGTCGCCGCAGGGACGGATGCCGTCTCATCTCCCCGCGCCTTTTTCGGTGGCGGCCGGTCGTCGGCGTTAGGATGGTTAGGACGAGTAGGCCAATTCGCCCACCGTGACACAACACCGCCGTGTACCGGGGGTGCTACCTGGATGTGACTAACCGAACGTCCCCTCAGACGGACATATCGAGCTGCAGCTTCTTAGTCGAATCTTCCTGCAGGTTCACGACAAGAGGTGCCTCATCATGGGCCCTTCATGGCGGTTCGGTTTTCTGAGCTCTCTTACCCCGGTCGGTCAAAGTGACGCCATGAAATTGTAGAAGTGTTAAAAGTTGCAGCAGCGACCGGTTAGAAATCAACCCGATAACCGAGATAAAACTATTGGGAAAATAAACCAAACCAATCGATAAAAAATATAAGTGACAAGAAAGTACTGAAAGATCAATATAATCCAAAATCATGTATTAATTGACAAAGAAACAGAAAAATAAAACTGAAAATTTGAAAATTTTTCATGGGGAAAATGTGATTTTAATAAAACTGTATTTGCAAGAGATCTAAAAATGAAAAAGAATTAAAAAGTCAGAAATGTTGAAAAGAAATGCATAATTGTTAAACAGTCTCAGGGGAAAGGTGAGCCTGTAATTTCGATTAGTTTTTATTTACATTTTTTTTCCCAAACCGACTGAGGTATTTGCATTTTTCATGCCTCGAGGAGTCGTAAATGTCATATATGTCGTAAGTGCAACAAGGATGCCGCATGTTTTGTGCCTAATTCTCAGTGACAGCAGTATTAAAACATCTTTGTTACTTTGTAAACCTTTGCAAACCTTTTATTTACAATTTAAATGTATAACTACATTAAAAACTCTGACCTCATCTTTCATAAAATGTACTCAAGATCATTTTTAGGTAAATAGAACCTTGTTAAAATAGTCTCTCGCTAATTTCACAGTCATGTGTTGGTTTACTTTATCATTATTTCATGATTTTTATTTCTTATTTCTTGGTTAATTTCTCACTGTTTTTTTCAGGGCATCCTCCCTTTCGTGATCGTACCTACTGGAATTTTTGTAGAAACAGTTCATTTTTTGCATGACTTCTTGCAGATTTATCCCCATTGTTCCTCCTAAAAAAGTCCCAAGGAATAAATGCCAATGTTTTACAAGTCAGTTCTTCTGCTTTGTATTCACTGATTCACATCAGGACACTTCATTCACAGTTATTTTCACTGTTAAGTGAGTGGTGCCACGATTAAACTGTGTGTTTGTGTTGAAGAAAGTGAAGAGCAGCAGCGTCACAAAATGTATGCCAGCCGTATGAAGTAGTCTCTGGTTGTCTTGGCCCAGTTACAGATGGCAGCCTTGTCTAATTCATGGGGGGGCGAGAGAGAGAGGTCGCAATATTTAATGGTTCTCCTTTCTACATGTCTCTATGTTATTGTCTGTCATTAATGTGTATGCATTTTTCAGTGTGTGTGTTTGTGCTTTCTTGTCAATGTCTTTTTCTCTTTTTCAACGGTATTTGAGTAGGAAAAAAATGCAGTAGAATCTCTGCGAACACCCCTAATCACGAACAAATTGACCTACAAAAAGGGTTTTCTTTCAAATTTTGAATTGACCTCCGAACATGCCTCAGTGCACAAAGACAAATTCACAGGCTTTCTGTATTGTAGCGTAGCAGCAGTGGTGCATGGTACTCCGCGTTGTTTACACGGTTCATGTGTACTAATTAGAATAATGTCATACTTTATAAATTCCTACTCTGCATTTTACCCATCATGGATGAACCATGAAGAAAGAAATAATAGCTAAGCGTGAAAGTGGGCGATTGTATTACAGAGCTCGCCAAGCACTTGGACATGGCTAAGTCAGCCATCTGTACAATCCTGAAGAACAAAGGTGCACTAAAAATGTCCAATGTGGCTGAAGGGGTAACTACATAAACGAGGCAAAGGTCTCAAGTCTTACAAGAAGAAGAAAAGTGATTTTTTTGTTTGGATTAATGAAAGGCAGCTTGCTCTCATATGCGAGCTTTCGGGATATAGGGTTTCAAATGCGAGAAGGCTTTATTTTTGCTTGTGGATTTAGTGAAGGAAACTCAGAGTACAAGTGCTGGCAAGAAGAGAAAGAACTCCAGAAACACACTAATAATTAAGGTTGTCTTTAATTCCTTTCTGTAGTTTTGCCATCAATAAACCCATAATTTTTTTTTAAAGAGTTAAGTACATTTTTGGGCTGGAGGACTTTTTGGATTTACATTGATTTCAATGGGAAAAATGATTTGCTTTGCAGGCCAAGTCTAAGAGTGAATTAAAGTCAAAGTCAGAGTCAACTTTATTGTCAGTACTGCCATACATTCCAACATACAGAGCATTGAAATAGCGTTACTCTAAGACCCACGGCGCTCAAGTACAAAAAGTTTTAAAAAACTTTGAAATTATTTTCCACAGAACTCAACAGCGAGTTATGCTCAGGTAGTTATGGTTCAAGGGCATCAACAGTTTTACAGTGCAGTTTTTGCATATTGAGTGATTTTCTAAGTGAGTCTATGGGAAAAACAAAGTTCTTACACTTGGTTCTTTATGACAGTCTGATGTGTGTGTATGGGTGGGTGGGTGTGAGGTGGGGGGGCAGAGCTTGTTATGCGTGTTTGTGTGTGTGTGGGGGGGGGGGTCAGACTCCATAGTGCTACCTTCAATTTTACAAACCTAAATTGTGACAATCGTCTCGTCACCTGTTAATTTACCTATATATTCTGTCACCTTAGTCATCATTACAAAAATTTACCTCCCTGATAATTTAGTCAGCAGCTGCCATTGCTGTGTGGTTGATGATTTGTCCTGCGTACAGGAAGCACAAGGCCCCGCCTCCCCAGACAGGAAGTCTTTGCTGCATGACGGCTCCTGCTGGTGCTCAGGAAGCAAGAGAATAACCAGGGATGAAGAGCAGACAGAGAAAGTAGGCTTGAAAAGAAATGGAAGAAATGAATGTTGAAAAAGGAGGAAACATGTCCGGGGACAGAAACGTGACAAAGACACTGTCGTCAACAGGTTTGGTGTCTATCTTTGTTGGTGTCTATCCTTAGGGTGGCGGGTGTGACTGTGAGCGTCGCCAGGTCCCGGCAGGTCGTTTGTTTTTTTTCAAGTCTGACAGGAAGTTGGTGAATAGTTTGAATCATTTAGCCTTCATCCTCTCATCAAGAAAGGAAATAAAAAGGGGATGAAATACTCTGTCTCCTGAAGCCTTTGTTCTTCCTGTTATTTCGTCCATGTTGATGAAAACAGGAAAATCCGTCTCGAATTGAATGTTGTTCCTGTGAAATATCATTTTAGTCCCTGAAAGTGTTAATTTTAAGATTAATTTAATGTTATTGATATATCTTCATATTTTTAGACGCCTGATTTTAGTCCTGCAGCACTTTTTTTGTCAAACAATGAAACTATCAGCTAGAACCTTTGTAAGAAAATGTTTTGTGTTTTATCAAATGTCTTCCATTGAGTTATTTTATATTATCTGAAATGGTCATCTGACCTGTTACAGAAAGATCTCATACTGATTTCCTTTTTCTAACTCTCTTCTTTGTTTTTGTTTCTTGAGTCCAAAATATGAGGCAAAATTTCTCTTTCATTTATTTATTGATTGCTTGACAGGCATGAATCCGCCCCAAGCCGGGCTGCCGCCGTCTTGCTGTAGTTCAGCCCGTGCGCAGCAGGGGTCTCTTCGACATCAGTTTTTCAACCCGCCAAACTGGTTGCATAAACGCGTCAAAATCATGACGTAATTAATACTTGGAAACATTTTTTTCTGCCTTTTTTTGCAAGTACTTTGAATGAGATGCATTAATTTCATAGATTGAAGCAGCTTTTGCAAGCATCTGTCCCAAAGCAGGAAAGATAATATTTAAACAAGTGAAGATTTAATTTTTTTTTTCTTTGCTTTGCTTTTTTATTTTTTATTTTGTTTCAAACATAATAGTTTGGGCCAAAGTCTTCAGGATCAGCTGATTCATCTGTGGATCAATTGTATTTTTCAGGCATCAGATAACAGCTGATGTATAATGTCTAAAGAACAACTTTTTAAAGAATCATTTCTTTATTGTATGTCATTTCCCCTTTATTTTCCTCTGCATTTTTCCTTTCTGTTTTCAGAAAGATTTGAGGTCAGTTTTCTTTGGATAATTTTTAGGTGCTTGTGACTTTTATTTGCAGATGTTTCTTTTGTTAAATATTCATGTAGGTTTAGATCATTTTTGACAACTTTTTTCATCAATTTTCTTGATGAAACAAAATTTGTGATTTATTGCTACAATCCTCTCTCAATTTTGATAATTTTCTCTTTTTATGTCCAACAATAATTTCCCTGCTTGAATTTTTTTTAATATATCCATCAAACTCCTATATTTTTATATTTCATCACAATTTTATGAACAGATTTTCAAAGCATCATGAATTTCTTTGTCTTGTCAAACTGTGTTGCTATCAGCATCTCCAGGTTTTAATTATACTCATCCTGGTTAATCCTTGTCTCAGGTCATCATTCTGTTGTATGTGTCAAGTGCCTCATTTCCCAGTGTATCAAGTCAATTGGAGGGTTTTTCTTCCCCCCATGCTTCCGGTTTGCTGGCTGCATACGCCCCCCCCCCCCCCCCCCCCCCCCCCCCCCCCCCCTCCCCCCCCCCCCAAAAAAAAAAAAACCAAAAAAGGGGCGAAAAACCTTTTTTTGC
>CAAKHD010013826.1:313999-325146 GCA_901007705.1 Fistularia tabacaria | reverse complement strand
GCAGGGTTGGTGAATGCGGCATGCGGTGTGTGTGTGTGTGTGTGTGTGTGTGTGTGTGTGTGCGTGTGTGTGTGTGTGCGTGTGTGTGTGTGTTCAATTTACTGCAGAGAATTTGGGAGTTAGAGTCCAGGGAAGAACAGAGTCTTTTTTTTTTCCTGTATAGAGAGGACAAGGCATATAGTAAATATTTAAGCATTTCTTTTAAGTTTTCTTCTCTTTTAAAAATGTATTTATCCGTGTAATGTCTTTTCAAAATTCCAGGAATTTTAACACTTAAAATTTCAAATTCTCTGGTATATTTGTGTTAATTTTGGTTTATTTTGAGAACCCCCCCTTTTTTTACAATTTTTTTATTGACTGTTCCGTACTCGTAGTTTGCTAATGATGATTTTTATTAGGAAACAACAATATAACATGAATTTCTGACGACTTTGAAGAGTTTCTGCATTTCAGACACCAGCTCATCATTTTCTTTGTGTCCTATGATGTGTATGTGCGCACGCGTGCGTGTGTGTGCAGCAGATGAGAGGCCAGACTCCTGTCTGCGGGCCTCTTCCTGTCCATCTGGCTGCAGACACTGGGGGGCCCAGAGTCTCCAACACTGAGCTACTTGTCCAATTCTCAGAGCAGCTCCGCTTTTCAGCTGCACCTGAATGCTCCATCTACGACATTCACCGTCACGCCTGGTTCTTTTTTCCTAATTAATTTAAAGAGTAATTCTCCTAGGTATTGTGTGCCTCTGATTTGATTTTGTCGATCAATATTTTTCTATTTAAACGCTTGCTCTTTGCATCTGTGAACCTTATTGATCAGTATCCGACTTTATCAGGGAGATTATTATTTCTTCATAATCGGGTCAAATCTTCCAGATCAATTTGGCGAATATCTGATCAGTTTTATTAATAATTTCTGGGGTTTTAGATTGGTTTTTGTTGCTGTGTTTTAACTACATAACCACGTAACCAAAAACATACAGTTAAAATGTAATTTTTGTCTATATCAAGATGTTTATCATTAATGATGAATTCAGTTTTAGTCATTCTTTTTTGTGAGTCTCTGATGTCATGTACAAAATAACCATCACAAAATAACTATCACTTTTGTAAAATGTTGTTGATATATCATAATGCAAGTGACTGTCTGCTAAACATACTATTCAATCATGATAAGGACGAGCACTTTCAAATACACAGAGGTAGTATGCATGTTGTTGCTTGTTGAGCCCAGTTTTGAGCGAGCGGTTTGATTTGCTGGTGTTTTACTCTTCCTCGGCTTCACCTCCTCGCCCGGCGTGTCAGAGCATCAGAACTGTGAAAGTTTAGACTTCTAAGCAGGATGAAGGAGCCGCTCGATGTTCAGCAGTCGATAAATGGCATGATCTGGGCTGCACCCTCATCACCTGCAAAAAGAAAATGCTAAATAAATTGAAAAGTGTAGCTGGGGAGTGGAAATAAAAGCTGATGAATGAAAGTGCGTCCTCCCCTCAGTACGCTGCCACTAGCCTTTTTTTTGTTACCATTGATTTGGCCCACTGTCACCATGGAAACGCTGTGTTATCTTTATTCATGTTTTCGAGAGAGTCTGAGCCACGTCATCGTGAGCAGAACAACCTGCAGCTCCTCTTCGTCAGCTGTGTGTTGCCTCTCAGCTGCCTTTTTTCTTGTTTATTTCCTTTATTAAATTTTACCAATTATGTAATTTGTTATATTTTACATTTAACATGTATTTATATTTTCATTTCAACTTGTCTGCTTTGTTGCACTTTAACTTTTATAATAATCATTATTATTATTATTATTATTATTATTATTATTATTATTATTATTATTATTATTATTATTATCTTCATCATCATCATTATTTGCATTGTGGGTATTTTGGGCTCTTATTTTGATGAATCTGACTGTATTAAGACAAAAATATAGAATGAAAAGTACAGTGTGTTACCTGCAGTGGGTTCACTTAGTCAGAATGATCAATTTTTCATCTGATTATAGTGAAATTGGGGTTTGTGTCAAGGCAGCGTACGACGTCCACTTTTACTGGGTTGACCGGGCTCTGCTCCCATTATTTTGCCACTAAATGGGGGTGGGTCCAGTTTGTCTAGCATTTTGACCTGGAAGAGGAAGTCAAATACTAAAGTGTCTTGTTCTGTCTGTGTATCACATGTGTGTGCGTGTGTGTGTGTGCATGTGTGTCCAGACTGCCTGTTTATGTGGTCTGATCAGTGTGTCATTGTTTGTCCCCTCTCCCTCCCCTTCCTCCTCCCAGTCACCCCAGAGGCCATCGGCTTCCTGTCGGCGGTGGCCGTCTTCATCGTGACGCTGGCCGTCCTCTTCCTCCTCATCAACAAGAAACTGTGTTTCTCACGCGTTGGGGGGATCCCCTGCCTGGAGCATCCCAGTCAGTGCAGGAAGGGTCGAGGAGCTGGGGTCCGACCAGGGCTGGGTGAGTGATGCCCAAGGTCTTGGTCATGGGACCAGCTGTCGTGTGGTCACCGAAAATATTACCATCACAAAACTGAACCATCACCTGAAATCTGTAAGAAATAAATGGTAATTATTTAGAAAAAAAAAACTTGCAGATATTGAACAATTTAACAAAAAAAAAGAAACGCAAAAAAATCAGAAGGTATTTTCCAAAATAGTTGGCTGAAAACTGTAGAATGAAACAAAAAAATATCCATGAAGCAACAAGAAATGACTAAGATTTCCAAAAACAATTCTAAAAAATGTGCTTTGAGTTATTTAAAAAGTCAATCACAATTCTAGATATCCATCCATCCATTGTCTAGTGCTCAGCTTACAGTTAAGGTCATGGAGATGCTGGATCCTATCCCAGCTGCCAATGGGTGAGAGATGGGGTACACCCTGGACTGGTCGCCAGTCAATCTCAGGGCCACATATAGGGACCAATAACCATTCATTCTCTCATTCACACAAAGAGCATTTTTTTCCAATTAACTTTCTGCATGATTTTGGACGGGAGGAAATTGGAGAACCCGGCGGAGACCCATGCAGACACGGGGAGAACATGCAAACTCCTCACAGAGAGGACCCTTGTCAAAATCACAGGGTACTTCGTGCAGTGTGGCAGAAGAGTTAACCATTGCGACACCGTGCCGCCTTCAAAATAAATACATTTCCATCATATTACCTAAAATGCAATACAAAAATACAATAGATATAAATATAATAAATTAGTAATAGATTACCACTAGTCAACAAGTGATCTAAAAAAACTCGACCAAGAAATGCTGTTAAATTCTGCAGCAACTTATCTAAATATACAAAATATATACAAATCACTCTGTATTGACATGGAAGTCAGTTAGTGCAATGGTGAAGCTCCACAGGTAGAGTGACGCCCCCCTCCCTCCCCGTTCAAACACCCTCACCTGCCACAGGTGTGGCTGAAAGTATTTCCGGTTGCTTCCCTGAACAAACATCCCGCTCCTGTTTGCTCCGTGTCCTCCGTGTCCTCCGCTGCTTTCCTCAGACCAGGTAGGAACCGACAGCTGCCACTTAATCTCGAAAAACCGAGGTGGGATTCCAATAACACATTCTAACTTGCATAGCAGTTTGATGGAAAGTGCTCTATAGATATGATAATTATTATCATCAATAACCACAATAATGGGAAATCTGGAATTGAAGCTGAAATAGCTTCAGGGCAGCTTCAGGGCAGCTTCAGGCACCAAGACACCATGTTGGAGTGGAGGGTTTATTTATGAGTAATAAGCTGCTAATGTTAAATTTATTTTTCATACTTGTCACCAAAGTCAGGCTTTTAAAACACCTACCTTCTTATACTGGTGAAGTGAAATTGTCTAGTGCATTTTTCCCGTTGTGAGTTTTTTTAAAGAATAAACTATAAAAATGTAGCAAATGTTTTGATGATAATATACATGTATATTCTCAGTAATATTCATGCATTGACCTGTTAATATCCCCATATCCAGATTTGGGGAAGTTTTCTGCACTTTGTCTTATTTAACTTAGACTCAATGTCATGTAAACATGTGCTTGCAATATTCAATGAGAGATGATGATAGAAGATGAAAGAAAATGACTTCTCTGTATGGTAAAATAAACTGTGTCTCCAAATGAGGACGTTGAATTCAAAGTGATCTGCACTTTAGCTTCTTATAAAGAGGTTTAGCGCCTGCTTGGGGCTTTTTCTTTATTGTCACTCAGGTAATATGGAAAAAAAGAGGGGAAAAATAGTGTCAGAAGGCCATACAACGCAGGTTGTCCTGCGAATCTGTCATATCACTAGATCAGGCATGTCCAAAGTCCAGCCCGCAAGACAAATGCAGCCCGTGTTCAAATTGACACTGGCCCGCAGCCTCTGTCATAAAATCAACAATAAAATCAAATTCCATCCAGCTGCCTGATTTTCTATTTCGCATTTTTGATCTGACTCTAAAATTGAAATATTGAAAAACTCTGCGTTCCTCCTTTTGTGATAACCAGTAATACAAGGATTCATATGGCCCTCGATGCTTTGTACTTCTGTATAATATCACTGTTATTTTCTTGTTCGCATGTTTTGAATTTAGAAGTTCACAGTGAGCATTCGATAGTGAGTAATATGTGATGTTTCAAATTAACCTAGAGAGGTTTCATCTTTCGGAAAGTTTTTTTTTTTTTCCAGACAGACTTTTGAAGGACAGAGTGATTGTGGTAAAAACTTTGTGTTCTGTGGTAAGACGTGAAAAGTATGTCATTTGCCATAAAAAATTAATAAAATAGTTAATTTGCAATTCATGTTAACAGTTCAAAGACGGTCAGCCCTCACACATTTTCACCTCACCAAATATGGCCCTCTTTGCAAAAAGTTTGGACACCCCTGCACTAGATCCTGTGACATCCCCTGTGTCCTTTATCCCGGACAAATCGTTGGAACTCAAGACTAGAGGCTTTTTCAAAATTTTCTAATCAGATACATTTTTCTGTTGTCAACCTTGTTATCAGGACATCACCCCAACCCTAACGCTAAGCAGCTGCCCCAGCTACTCCTAATAAGGGTGCGTCACTCATTCAGTAGTTGTTGGAGAAATATTCTCGAATTGTGGCGGAAGAGCTGTGACCTGCCATTTTCTCAATTTGAGAGACGGTTTGAGTTCACACTTGTTTCACAATATCATTTGGGAGTAGATTAAAACTGCCAAATATAGAGGTAGGAACTAAGTCCTTTTTTCTGAATCTATGGTAATGTTCTCTCCATCTTAGTTAAAATGTCCACAAAACTTGAAAAGTAGATGAAATGTAAAGAAAAATGAAAAGTATTTAGGGGGGACTTTAACCCGAGTTACAGAAATTTGAAGTGTCTGTTCTCTTTTAAGCACTTTCTGGAAAATTGTTTGAAACTGTTTGTTCATGGAAAAAAATTCAACTGAATAACAAGTCAGAAATTCCCTAGATGTTTGACAAAATTCACCAGGAGAAATAGTCAAAAAATTGTAAATAGGCTTGAAAATTATCTTGAATTAGTTGAAAATTAACATATGTACCAAAAATAAAATATTTCAGCTGCTTCATGGATTAAGTTATCCTGAAAATGTTTTACTGTGCTCAATGTTCTCAAATCTGGATCTCCCCTCCCAACTCTCCTGCATCGCCTCAACCTCAAGCTCCTTCTCTCCCTCAATCCCTGTGTGTTCTCCCTGTGTTCTCCTTCCAGTGAGCAGTTACGGCGGTGATGACGACAACTACAGCTCATCTGACAGTGAAGCTGAGATCCTGAAGCAGTTTGAGATATCCGTGTCCCGCTCCCAGAGTTTCCGCAACGCGGCGGTGGCTGCCAGCAGCAAGCAGCAGCAGCCTCCGGCTATTCAGGTGCCACTGGGTAGAGGCCATAAATTACACCACTTGTCAGACCAGGAGGAGGGCAGCACTGAGCCCTCGGACTGCGAAGGTGTGTGTTGATGTACCTTTCCCTAATTTAACAACTTGAAACCTAAAAATTAGGAGGCAAACAAATAGCAAAATCATCAAGATATGACATGATACATTGTATAAGGTTAGCTGAATAATAAATGTTGCTATAACACATGAATTAGCTTTTTATAGACTCCATACGTACAGGTTCAAAGTGATACCTTGTTGTTTAAGCCATCTGACTGTTGGGGTTGATTCTTGTGACTCACAGCTGTCGTTACGAGAGACTGTCATACAGGGAGTATAAACATCAAAAAGAAAGAAAACATTAGATTCATGTCCATCAAGAAGATAGTACAACAGTTTTTGCTAAACTAGGAGTAAAATTTGACAGTGTTACTTTGTATGTGCACAATGTATTTTGTTGTACATAAGATCAAGATCAAGATCAAGAAGCTTTCATTGTCATTCGTACAGTGTCCCGTACTATGAAATTACTGTTCTGCTGTCTGCAATGCATTTTCCCGGCATGCGACTGCGGAGTGAGCAAACTCGTCAGCTATTGGAGGCGCCATGTTGTGTAAAACAGAGGAAAAAGGAGGACAAGGGGGAAGGAGAGGGGAAAAAAGCCTCTCCCAAACTAGGCTACTGCTCAGTGTGGGATTAGGAAAAACACCTCAGCACATAAGCAAAATAATAAGACATTACAACAATACTCAAGACTTGTACGTGTGGGAGGGGGAAGGGTATAACATAGGGATAGGGATAAAACATAGGTATTGAAAGCAACATATGACTCAATTTAAACTATTTAAACTACAGAAGACCAAGATAAGAACCCTGACGAACCCCACAATTCACTTCTGAACACCTCCACTGATATAATCCCATTGCTGATAAAGTGAATGTAAATGTGAATGTCTCTGTGGATCTGTGATTCACAGCTGACCGATCAAGGTTAAATCCCCGCTCTTGCCTGATGTAAGCCTCTTGGGACTGCAGAGAGGAAATGTAGAGATAATGGATGAATTAATTGATTAATGAATCTTCCTGATCTGCTTTTCATATTTTGACGTCAGTTCTGAAGTTTTAATTTGATGGTGTGTCAGATTCTTTCATAGAAACTAAAATGCAAAGTTATTTGAGGTGTGTTTTTCATCCGCGTATCCAAGCTGAGGCTTAATTTCCGCCAGACAGACAACGACCCCGAAAACAAGCGTGTGATGTTGAACTCTGGAGTTTGGCTTCTACCAAACGGACAAATCTAGTCCACTAATCCGGCCCAGTGTCGTTTTCCAAAAGACTCGGAGTAATCTTTCCTTTTCGGCAGATTACAGCTAGTAAAGAGCTCAGAGGAGCTCAGTGCCATCGGACCTCTGCGGTTTTGAGGGGGAGTTCTGAACCCACGGCGGTGGCTTTAATTAGAACACACATTGGCGTTCTGGTTGTTTTTCTGCTTGGGTATTTTGAGGAGCGACCTCACCGCTAACAGCAGATCTTATCGGCTTTTACTGTGAAACTCGTTTAATCGGGTTTGATCCGCTTGTTTGTTGACATGTAAATGTCCCAGCAGCTATTTTTTTATTGTTTCTACCACATTTGGCCACATATTAATGAACAGGCTCAATGGCAAAAGAAATCGAGGGTAAATCAGCTAAATTACGTCCAGCTAGAGAAAATCTCCAATTCACCTAAAGCACATGAATTTTCATTTTCCTGAGTTTTGATTCTACATGCTCCAACCTTTTTGGGCACATTTTACATTTATTGAGCTTGTAGTACCTCCCGCTTTTACTTTGAAAGCACTTATTACTTTTTATTTTTCCAAACCCTTTTTTCCCCCTAAGGCTGTGTCTGTCAGATCTTATTTTGAAGGGCGTTTCCTCTGTCCTTTTACGGCACATGTTGCGACATTGCTGGTCTCGCCCTCCATGTTCCGTGCCAGTTAGTGCTTCTGTGACTTCCTGTTTTAACTGTAGTCGGTAGTTTTCTGGTGTCTCACTTATTGCTGTATTTCCTCCCTTTGTTCAATTTCCCTCTCGTGTGTTTTTTTTTTGCCTCTATTTATTGTCTAGCGATAACCCGAGTCTTGTCAATGAATCAGCCCTGATTGGCCAATCACTTTGCCGCGTAACCCCCCCTCCCCCCCCATGTGATGACCTGTCACTTGTTTGAGCAAAGTTTGTATTTTAGGCGTGTGTCCAGTTTCGGTCCAGGTCAGATTGTCTCAGGTTATTTTGTTTGCCTTGTCAAAGATTTTTGTTGCTGTACCCAATGGCAGGAAGTAATTGAGATCACAGGAAAATGTTAAAAAAGCCTTACCTTTCATTTTTTTAGGCTCTAAAGTCCGTTTTTATGTACAGTCTTAAATAATTGAAGATGAGTGGAGTATCTGGATTTGGTGGAGGTAATTGAAGCGATAGGAAGGGAAGCCCTCACTGAGGAGATGGAGTAGGTGGACACCTGACAAATATTTAGTTACAAACAGGCCGACATGTGAGGCATAAAACACACATGCACACACACACGGATTTATGATTCACCTGTTGCCATGGTGAGCGCTCAATGTGGCCATTGATATAACAGTCAGGCCGACATTAATGGGTATGAATTAGAAATGAATGCTATTGATTGGAAAGAAGGACAACTTGTTCTCCAAGTCTTTCTTCTTTTTTTTTCAGGGTAAGGCCCAGGTTTCAAAGAGAAGTGGGAGACTGTGAAACAAACAGAAAATAAACTGAGAATTCAGTGTCTATTATGGAAATCTAGGGGTCTCTTAGCCAAGGGGAAAAAGACCACATCCTAGAAAATAATGTTTTCATAATTGCAGGGAGCACTGAAAAATTTACTGCATCTTTCCTTATTAGCAGGGCCATAGATGATCAAGTGCCTGAAACGTAGTAGTTATACATGTGTGTTTGTTCCTTGTAACATAAATAATGAACCCAAGCATTAACAGGAATTCAAGCTGCGGCTCATGTTGCTTCCATATATTTATTTTATATGTGATTTGAACCGAAAAGAAAAACGGAGAGAGCAGCTAACTCGGACCGTGTGACCGCTTTGAGCCTGATGCATCTCTGGCCAACAGGGGCCATAATGCTGACCTTCTCTGCGCTCTCGTCTTCCCTCCTCAGACATGGATGCTCAAAACAAACCTGGATTCCAGGACCAACTTTCTGCCTCTCCAGTGGAGGCTGAGAAGACGACACCCGTCTCTCCAGAGACACTGGCCAGACAGGAGGCAACAGCAGCCCCCACCCAGGTCAGGCCCAGCACCAACCGGCAGGCCGCAGACGGGAGTGAGGACATGAATCCTGACAGAGAGGAGCCCGCGGACAGCTACTCAACCTGGAGCCCTGAGGTACTCCGGTCTTGGTTTTCGTCTGCAGTTTAATCGACGACCAATCAACAGCGCCATGCAGGTTACAGCCAAGCTACAGTTACAAACTGGGGGATGGGGGCTGTTTTACAATCAGTTTGAAATCTATACAGAGACAGCACACTCAAGGATAATCAGGTGTTTCAGAAAAAACGTCTGAACGGTTCTGCAATTCAGGCCATTTTTTAGAGAAGCCTTTTAGAGAACTCAAGATTGGATTGATTAGATTACGGTCAATGTGTTTTTTTGGCCTCATCTCGAGGATTTCACGTGTGAAGTAACACAAATGTGGTCGTTTTGTTTACTGGTTTGGTCCCAGGTTCAACACGCAATCTCTGGCTGGCATGTATCTGTATTTACCCCGAGGTGGGGAGTGAGGATTATTTAATGAGGTCAGTAACTGGTCATCACCCGTCAAGCTTGCCAGAGGTGCTGCGGTTCAGCTGTGACAGGATTATCAGTCTGCCATTCATCCCCTCAGGTTCCATTTTTGATTCTTCGTTTTTGGAAGAAAGGAAGAGAGACAGTAAACAAGCCCCCAAGGATTAATGTAAACATAATTTGAAACAGTCTATTTTTCCTTCAGTGCTGCGTTAGCGTTCCAGCAGCTCTTGAATAACCGCCTGTGTCTGTGTATGCACGCATGTGTATGTGTGTGCGTGCGTGCGTGCGTGCCTGTGTGTTTTCATGTAGGAGAGCCGAAATGCAGACTTAACATCTCAGATCGTCAAGCCACACTTTTGAAATAGGGAGCAAGCAATCTGTGCTGTAAAAACCTCCCACACAAACATACATACACACATGGCTACACGCAATCAAGCTTCAGTCCATAATACTGACTTGTCTTAATTTTATCGTTATTTACCAAACCCTCTTCAAACATTTTTATCCAGGTGGATAAAATGTATACACAGTTAGAACGTTAAAAAAATAAAAAAAATCTGAATAAATATTATATTTAATATTTTATTAATTTTATTTCATTAATATATGTATTTCTTTTTTGCCTGAATTTTTCTTTTTTGGTCCATTTACTTGAATTTCTGACCTAAAGTATGTAAATGTTTCCGGAATTCAATTTCTCATTATTTTTAGCCCCAACATCTTTCACTAGTACTTTCACAGTTGAGGGGTTTCATTATACTTGAAGACAAAATTGTCTGCAGGGAATAATTTGATAAATCACTTTAGACCCCTTCCATTTCTTCCAGTCATCTGGAAACTGATGAAGATGTCCGGGGGAGAAGGGGCGGGGCTTAATTTGTCATCTGCCAATCATGAAGATGTCCAACCACTCACTCTCTTGTGCAATTCATTTTGTTGGAACGTTCAGTTGAACTGAATTGAATTGAATGGTCAATTCAATTTGTTTGAATATTTTCATGATCAGAGAAAGAGAGACTCTTAATCTGAAAAAAAATAGAAAAAATGCTTATATTATTCTCTACAAAACCCTCCGATTTTATTCAGTCATCCTGCTTGTCCTCGAGTCATTTTCATTCATTCATCCCAACCTCGCCATCTGCTTGTCAGCCTCCTTCTCAACCATGACTGTTACACAGTTGCCGCTACTGATGGTTCATGGTTCCTCTGACCTTCCAACCTGCCCCTTCGATAGGCTGTAGCCGGGGCGCCATGATAATCTCTTCTCTAGTTGCTATGTCGACGCAGGCACTCTGTCAACACGACACATCATCAATCCGAACAATGTTTGCAAACTATACGAGGATGGGGATATGTGTGTGTGTGCGTGTGTGTGTGTGTGTGTGTGTGTGTGTGTGTGTGTGTGTGTGTGTGTGTGTGTGTGTGTGTGTGTGTGTGTGTGTGTGTGGGGGGGTGGTCGGGGTGGGGGGGGTGGCGGTGTGGGAGGGGGGGGTAGGTTG